>OX463859.1:4615792-4883760 GCA_949825065.1 Odontocerum albicorne | reverse complement strand
TTAAATGTGAATACGGGAACCATTTGTTTATCTCAAATTATTTATGTTACAGTTAAGTTTAGAACAAGATTTTACCAGTAAAGTTTATACAGCATAGACATAATATTAAACTAATGGAACATTATAACACATATAAATGTTGAGAAGTTATGGGTAAAGTTACCAATCGGACTTTTTAATAATACTATTGATTCCGAATATCTTGTTTGAGGTCTTCATCGTTTGCAAACTGTTTTCCACCCAAAAATTCCTTTAGTTAAGGGAATAAGTGCATGCCCAAAAATTTCCCACTTAAGAAGTTGAAGTTCTCGCTGTGTTCGTGCTGATGCATGAGGCCGCGCATTCCTCTTACAATAAGACCCATGTTATTCTATTGGTTCGGAGACACCAGCACATGGTCCTGAGATCGTCGTCTTAATTCTACAAGCACGCAAAGCCTGTATTGCGTCTGGGCGGTCATCTTGGAGTCTTCAAAGCGGTCGTCCTTGGCATATATCGGTGCCAGAATGGACGATTACAGCATGGGCAGCAGAGTTAAACAATTCAAGACGTTTTGATGGAAGGAGCATCTCGGAAAAGAGTCAAAATCGCTGAAGCAATTTCTGGAGAATTCTCAACAGTTTTGAATAGTTAATCGTAATCGTGATATCGAGTGCGCATTTTTAATGCTGGAATTTACAGTCATAGAAACTGAGCGATATTATTAATGAATTAATCAATCAATCGTATATACTACCTTTATCAACACGTTTTAGGACCGGCCACCGTGTGGCGCTGTCAGTCACCCGATTGGAATTCTTTTTTTTTTTTTGTTAGGTTACCACATCTATCATTGAAACTTCCCTCTAAATTTCAGTGTCATAGCTTGACATTTGTAAAAGTTACGCTGTACTGAGTACATCTACCTTTGTGCGTGTTTTCGATTTTTTACAAGTTTGAAAATGGCATCAACTGTGCATCAACGAGTTTGCATTAAATTTTGTGTGAAAAACGTATTTAACGGTCCGCAGACCTTGGAAATGTTGGAGAAGTGTTTTTCGGTGGCACGAACGCTTCAGAAGTGGTCGTGAGTCAGTCGAGGATGACGAACGCAGAGGCAGTCAAAAACTTATGAAAACATGGATAAAATCAAAGAAATGTTTGCCGAAAACTGCAAATTGACCATCAGAGAGCTGGCAGAGGACTTGAACATCGCTTATGGATTCGCTCAAGATATTTTGGTTAGTGATTTGGGCCTCAGACATGTGGCTGCAAAACTGGTGCCGAAAGACCTCAATTTCATGCAAAAAAAGGACCGCGTTGAAATCGCGAAAGACATGATGTCCATGAGTTTTTCACCAAAAACAACATGAATACTATAACAGCAGCCTTCGAACTCACCTGATCTGGCTCCCTGTGCGTTTTTCATGTTCAACCGACTTAAAAAACCGCTTCGCGGAACGCGTTACAGCACCCGAGAGGATGTCATGAAAAAATCGAAGACGGCTCTGATGGACATACCAAAAATTGAGTACCAGCAGTGTTTCGATGATTGGATCAAGCGCTGGCGTAAGTGCGTTGCAGTCGATGGGGAGTACTTTGGAGGGGACCATATCGATTTTGATGAATAAACTTGTAATTTCGATTTTATGAATAAAGTCCTAAAACTTTTTGATCAAGGTAGTAATAATAATGGAGATTTCAATAAAGCACCAATGATTTGTTACATTTTAACCGTCTGTGTTAGTGTTTTCTAAAGACGGTTAAAATGTTACTAATCATTTTCAATAAGACCTCTTTAACATTTTTCCTGTTGATTGGAAGAGATTGCCTAATTGCAATTAGGCCGCCAGGTTGTGCTGTTTATGACAAAAATGTTATACAATACAAAAAACGTCTGTCAAAAAATGTTTACATATGAAAATGTTATTTAGACCAGTGTTCCCCAACCTTTTTAGACCTGTGGACCGGTAAAAAAAGGAATTTTTTTTCGCGGACCACTAATACTGAAATAAAAATGTTTTTTTTATTTAATATTTTTTAAATCTTATATTGTGACAGATGGACACATATAACTATAATTGACAAATATACATATAACAGTTAAACAATTTTAATTGTAACATTGTCTGATACAATTAAAATTTAAAAAAAACCATGGGGTTTTTGCAACAAACTAATACGAAACCTGCTGTTGATCTTTGCTAATATATTGGATATTCTTGGCTGCAGTGCTGTCTCTGACAGACGAAGTGCTGCATTCACGTCCAGTCTATTCCTTTGTTTCGATTTTATTGAGGACATGGATGAAAATCCTATATTTAATATTTTTGCATGGCGAATTTCTTGAAATTTGGCATACTGTTTGCGGCCCGGCGGAAAGTCTCTGCGGCCCGGCACCGGGCCACGGACCACCGGTTGGGGAACACTGATTTAGACCACAGAATTTTCATAGAAATTCGATAGACGTATATTATTGATTGTGTACAAAAAATAATTAAAACATTAATATTGAATGCTTAATATGATTGAAAGTACTTTTCAGTAATTTAATTAAAAATTCATCCCTTAGTAATTTTTATACAGTGTTCGAGTGAAATTTGAATTCAAAAGAATATACGTAATATCTCCAAATGGAAAACATTTTTTGATTAAAATACTGTTACTTTGTTATACATACTTTTAATATATTGTGCCACAACAAAGATTTTTATTTAAGGAACAATTGGTTCAAGTAAAATTTACAAATCCAGTTAACTAACACTAGGTGCCAGACAAGAGTCCGTGTTTATAATGTTAGACAAATATTTCCAATCCAGTTCAACATTAAACTCAATTAGGCCAGTTCTAATTTTCGGTAGATTATCTGGCTACAACCCGTTTAACTACAAAGTGAAATCGGGAGAATCTAAATCGAATATTAATTATTATTCACTTTTGGTATATGTATTTATGGTTACAGCCTTTTTTTACATAATGTTCCTCTCATTGATGGATGAGAGACCAACGAATCAGACAAAAGTAGAATGGTATGGAGAAAAAATACAGTTGTTCGCTGGAACAATGTCAATTTTTGCATTTTACATCGAACGAATTTACAAAAGAGATATTGTATCAAAATACTTGGAAACTTTGAGCGATATAGATATATTATTTCAACGTATGAATTTAAAAAGAGATTTTAAGTATCTAAAAAAGGCATTTACTTTCATAATAATAATAGAATTCAATCTGTACTTTCTTTATAGTTGTCTTTCAAATTATTATACGGGCGATCATGACACTTATTTGATAATACATTTCTTAATGAAAGTTGTCGCGCTTTATACTTCAAGTTACATGGCTTGTTTAACACAAATCTTTTACTGTTCATACGCGTTTATCATTTGGTATAATCTAAAAACTTTGAATAGTGAAATTATTGATTTTTTTCATCAAGACAATCAAATAGACATTGATTTCCCATTAAAAATGGTAAATCCAAAGTTGCCATTGTTATTAGTTGAAGAAAAAATTGAAATCATTTGGAAAGTGTACAAAAAGATATGCGAAAGCTGTCAGCACATTAATAATTTCTTTTCAATTGCAATTTTGACTGCCATTGCGATATTGTTCTTGAATCTCTTGTTTAATACATTTTATTTTATGATAATCCTCACTAATGGTGAAATAAATAATATAAAACTGCTTGTCCCTTTGGTACATTGCCTGGGTAATGGAATCAATTTGTACGTTATTATCAAAATGTGCAATGAATGTGAAAAAAAAGTAAGTTACTTTTACTGTATCCAAAATTTTCTTTCGAATTATGTATTTAGTCATTTTCAATATTATTTTTTAATAAAATACTTATTTTTTACAAAAGTATTCACAATTGTTTTATTTTTATGAGTTCATAACCGGTTTCAAAGAACTCCATATTCCTCGTCAGGTAAAGATTAACTAAATTACATATCCAAAATATATTTTTTAATTCTTCTTCTTCTTCCCAGTGTCATGTCAGGTCCCCCCAACATTGAATTCACTTGAGAGTAGACATCTTTGTCCCCGGCAGCCCGAAAAAGATCTCCAATGCCCCTTATGCCAGTCCAATCATGTATATTGCGGAGTTAGGAGATTTGCCTTCTGCCAACACTTTTTCAGCCTTCTGTTTAGCCTTGGATGATCCAGGTGCAGTAATTTTTTACTTTGCTCCTCTGAGTACATGACCCAAGTAAGACACCTTTCGGATTTTAATATTAGTCAGCAACTCTCTATAGACGTTGGCTCTTTGAGAACCCTTGTGCTGCTGACCATATCCATCCAGGGAATCCGTAGCATTCTCCGGTGCATCCACATTTCGAATGCTTCCAGTCGGTTCGTACTACTAACTTTCTAATTGCAATACATAAATAAGAGGAAGGATCTAGTGGTAATAAGGTAGAGGTCAAAAGGTTGATTTTTGAACATATTGTGAACTCACAAAAATAAAACAGTGGTGTATACAAAAGTGTTTTATTTATTGTAATTTGTTTTATCAAACACTGTTTATTCCACTTTATGTAATGGTATAACCCTATCGGTTTCAAAGTTTTCACCTCATCATCAGGGGAGCATAAACAAGACTGAATTCTGTTCGAACTGGTACCGACATACACACTTATAACGTTAAACATTCAGGTTAGGGACTGTGGGTGGAGGGAGGGAGGAGACAATTTCAGCGAGCTTACAAAAAACTTAACAAGGGAAGACAAAGTATAAAGAAACCCTTGTAACATTCAGCTTTAGGTGTAGTGTATGATATGTGTGTGTGTGTGTGGTGTCTTGTCATAACCAACATCTCTCTGACACAGTTTCAAAAGATATAATGGAGGTATCCTATTGAAAATATCCACCAAACAAGACATGCGAGTTTTCCAATTGTTGCATTTTCACAACTGATGAATTGGAGCATGCGTCTGTCCTTAGCAAATGGTTATTATTAACACATTTGAATTGTAAAAGGTTTTGTGCGTTTATAACTGGAGTGTGGAAACTGATTTGAGTCAATATATCAGGACTATCAATCTTCCTCTTTTCCCTTCTATTTGGAGTCAGCTGCTTGGACCTTTTTCCTCCATTTCTCTCGATCTCGTCAATCACTCAGGGATAGTTCGAATCTATTTATTTATTTTCTCAAAATAGGCTTAGTCCAATTACATTGAAAAATACAAGAAATGTTAACATTAAAAATAAAGAAAAATTATTTAGAATAAAAAAAAATTATATAAAATAAAAAATAATGTACATGCATACATATGTTACATACGATTATATATATATATATATATATATATATACACACAAACATACACATATATTCAAAGTCACTTAAATACTTTCATGAGTGCTTTCTAACACGCTTAATCTTAGAAGAAAAGTAACTTTTGTTTTTGGTAATGTGATATGAAATATGTCAATATCCGAAGCAGTCCCGTTCAAAAGAGTTAAGCCCCTTCCAACAGGCATAGCGGCTGGAAGACCCGTTCTTGCGTATGTTATTGAGAACAGTTCTTGCCGGTGCAGTCTAGTGTAATTGTTAGGAACATTTAACGCTAATCTTTGTAGTAATGATGGACAGCTCAGAACTCCTCGAACGAGTTTGACAACGTACCTATTCCAGGAGACGCAGATCTCTTCTTACGCTCAAGGAGTTATACCCGAGCATGCCCAGTAGAAACTGAGTAGGATAAAGCCATGGATAGACACCAAACTCACTCATATAGAGAGTCATGTCCTCCTACACTTTCTTATATAGGTTCTTCTTGGATCACCCTCTGTGTCTATTTGGGAGTTCCTAATTTGTGGCTGTCTTTAGTGTAGACCCTTCATCCCGCCGTTGCACATGCTGATACCAGCGTAGCCATGCTTCCCGGGCTTTATTCACTATTGGCGTCACTTATCAAGGCTATCAATGATATCATGAATAACCTTAACACCAAATGGTATATAATCCTTCTTTCAGAGAGTTTAAGATGGTGGGTCTAATTCAATATTAACCTTTCCTTCCCTGTGTTGGGTATTTTCTACACGTTGCTTCTAATAACCATCAATATCTCTATAAATATAATAAATACAAGGTTAAGATTTTAGGTATTCCTCCATAATATATTTACGCATTGATTTAAAAAATAATATTAATAATAATCAGAATTTATCGACTACATCGAGGTGTTTTGTAAAGATCGAAAACAAATTCGCATTTAAACGCTGCGAGTGCCTCGTCTTGACGATAGGTGAATAGTATGCGGGAAGCGCGACACTATATTCGCATCTCACTCTTGCATACTAGACTGAATTGCGAGGAGCTGAATTGTTTCAACGTCGCAAGCATAAGCGTAAGCGCCGGGGTATGCGACTGACGTTCCGCGCCACTAGTAGCTTCTAGGCTTGCAAATAAGTTAGACGTACGCCCGTTCCGTGAGCGTTTTTTAATGTTTTCAGATGGTTTTTTAATGTTTTCAGCAAATAAATCTCAATTATTATAATTTTTAACTTCAATTATAATTAATTAAGGGGATTATCTATGAATGTTCTTATTTTTCCGATTTAAAATCGCTAATTTTTTATTGCGTACTCACTACCCAACACCGGAGCACGCGTATTATTTTTATCACCGTAAGGGAAGGGTTAATAAAGCAAATCTGTATATTTTAATACTTCCAGTCTCAAGATACAATTATTTTGGTGAATAATCTGATGTTACGAGAGGTGGATGAAATTATTGCTACAAAGGTAAGCATACATATTACTTTTACTATTTCCATCAGTCATTGTCTGCTCCACAAGGGAAGATCTTCGAGGTTTGAGCGGCAGCCCTCCACCTATTTTTCAGACTTTGTACCGGTGCTGTACAGGGGATGTTTATTATCATGAAGCTAGTGAAGGGTTGTCGGATAGACTGAAAATAACCCAAATATTTGTGCAGTTTGTTTTTAACTTAAAAATATATGACCATATTTTCCAATACTGTGCCCGATTCCAATGGCTGGCTTAAAATAAAACAGCAAAGAAATTTTTCCATTCTACTAACACTCTTTGAAGTGTTGAACAATTCTATGTACGTAATATATTTAATTTTCTTTCGAGCATGGACTGTTCTTCTGATCTGGTGATGGTAGATATTGTATTCCAACTCATCCCACATATCATCTTTTGTGATTCACTCGGCTTTCTAACTCAATGAGATATGTATACATTTTTAATAAAAACTAAAAAAAGTATTGTTAATTTCAAAATATCCCTCATCCCTAACTCATATACAAAGTATCCCTCATCCCTAACTCATACACAATTCGATCCTGATCCCTATGTAGGGAATACCCACGTCCCTAGATATTGTCAACATGCAGGGTCAACGACCGATGAATCAACCTCTGGATATGTACAAATGTCACATACCAGAACGTCAATACTGTTTCCACGCAAATAATATTTACATCGCATTCCACGGTAGAAAGAGAGCATATCACGCCGTCTCGCCGTTTCGACAATAAATATTCTACCCACTGTATTATCCGCAGCGCTTGCGACCACCTCAGCCCGCGCAGGAGTGAGATCAAGATATACCGCGGACGCATTCACGCGTCCCGTTCTGAAATTCTATATATACCTACTTATCGATGAATAAAGGGCACTTGTTATTATTCACTTGACCATTCATCGCTGTTTACTATTTATTGATTATTCACTCTCACTTTTTCGCATTCCTGAATCGACGTATTTTATTTTAAATACAAAACAAATCAAAATCATCACGACGTATCAAATTAAGCATCCCGCTAAATTGATGACCTCGAACGAAAAGGAACACAGAATTCGACTAAAGCGAATACAGAGATGTCAACATCAACATCATCAGCACGTCATACTAGGACACACGCTAAACCTATTTTACTTGTGATTTATCTATTGTTTTCATTTTTGTTATTTTTACTCTAATATTAAGTAAATGAGAATGAATGTTGCGAAATCCAAAGTTGTGATAGAAAAGTAAATGCAATATATACATATTTAACTTTAATCTGCTATATATTTAACTTGAGCATAAAAATACCAATACATTTCCCGCAAGCTGGAAGACAACGAGGGTCTGCCCTATCTTCAAATCAGGAGACCCGTTAGACTCTCACACAATTACATACCTGTAGCTGTTCTCTTTGCTTCCAAAAATTTTCTAAACTGTACTGTGCAACCAATTGACCCACCAAGTATCAACGTCACCTAGCTCACAGCGTAGCTCTAAGCACCAAGAGAGACTCCTACCTGTGTGGCCGAGGCCTTAACGATCGGAGCAAGTTGAGGAATTCTACTAATTGAGTAGTATTCCACAGATGATGGAAGAGTTACGAGACATGTCAAATGGCATGTAGTGATAGGAAACTCATTGGTGTACTAAAACATATGAGTATATACTCAGAACAGACAGTGTCAAAATGTGCTTAGATGATAGATAGACTACAACAATATTTTGGTATTAACTTTGATCTTTGGGAGTGAAATGTAGCTATGGAAAAAGACTGAAAGAAGTCAAAGAAATACAGTAGATATGCTTGCACTGAGATGATTCTGTAATCACCCCCTGTGGGGTGACAGTGTATGATCGAATACGGAATGAAGTGGATGGGATCAGGGATGAATGTGAACTTAAGACTGATGTGTTAAGACTAAAGTAATATAAAGAAGAGCACTCTGAGATGGTTTGGGCATGTCGAACAAATCAAGGAAGAAAGACTGACAAAACAACTTGATAGTGCAAATGTGAGTGAAAGGCGTGCTAGAGGAAGACCAAGGAAAATAAAATTAAATGAAGTGTATGGATGTAGAAGAGGTAAAAGATGTGTGTCGAGATATGAAGTCAGGAGCTCTATCTTCATTGACTACTCCGACACGGAAATGGAGTGATGATATATATGTATTTACTAAGTTTAAAACACGGGCACTTTTTTTTAAAGGCGAGCCTATTGCAATGTGGCAATCTCTTCAAACCAACTACAAAGATGTTTTAATGGGTCCTAAGTGTAAACCAGACTGGAATCCTATTTTTTTTAAATCTGTGTTCTAGCGGGGATCGAACTCACAACCTCCAAATTGGCAGACAAGCATCTTACCACCAGGCCACGGAGGTCTTCATTGATACTTTAGCAGAATGTGTATCCTAGAGGGAAGAGATGATGAGGATGATTTGTTGATAAATAATAAAACACGTTAGATCGCAATGCGGAAAGAGAGTCTGTCCAATTTTATTAGTAACGTAGGTATTTATATCTTTTTAGAATGTGCGCGAGAATGCGCTCGCGATATGCCTACGTCTCGTTTCTGTAAATGCAAAAACGATTAATTGTTGTATGTAGGTAACAATCTATTTACGGAACCGGCGAGACAGCGTGGTGCGTTCTCTCTCTACTATGGAGTACGGTCCGCTCGGCTACGGGATGACTGGTCGGCGGGTGATCTTTGGACTTGTTTACTTAGATTTATCGAGGAATCCGAAGGTCATTTCATCGGTCATTGACCGTATGTATGAATGCCCACAGTATCCGAGTGTGCGACCGCCACAATACCATTAATAATTTTAAAACAGATTCAATGATTATAAAAATTATTGGGTGTACAAATAAGTCACCGCCGTTTGACAAAAGTTGGCGCCACCAGTAAGTTATGGTTAAAATTGTCAGATGTAAAATGTCATTATCGTAAGGTTGGACATCTGTCAACAACATGACTATGAAATATTAGTGAATTTTTATCAGTATAACATATTTTTTTGTGTTCGAAAATGTCAAGTTTTGAGCCGAATAAGCGTCATTTGCGGGAACTTTTGATTTACTTCTTCAATTTGAAGAAATCTGCAGCTGAGGCGCATCGATTGCTTGTAGAAGCATATGGTGAGGCTGCCTTAAGTGAGAGAAGTTGTCGTGAGTGGTTTCAAAAGTTTAAGAACGGTGAATTTGACATCGAAGACAAAGAACGTAGCGGAAGGCCGAAAGTGTACGAAGACGCGGAATTGGAAGTATTATTGGATCAAGATTCGTGCCAAACGCAAGAAGAACTTGCACTTACATTAGGAGTGACTCAACAAGCAATTTAACATGGGTTGAAATCATTGGGAATGATTCAAAAACAAAGAAATTGGGATTCATATGAACTGACACGGAGAAACTTTGAATGCCAATTTTCCACATGTGAAATGCTGCTTGCCAGGCATAAACGAAAGGGTTTTCTGCACCATATAGTCACTGGTGATGAAAAATGCATCCATTATGATAATCCAAAAAGGAAGAAATCATGGGGATCCCCTGGTCATGCTTCAACATCTACGGCTAAGCCAAATATTCATGGAAAAAAACTCTTGTTGTGTATTTGGTGGGATCAGCTTGGTGTCGTGTATTATGAGTTGCTCAAACCGAATGAAACCATTGCTGGGGCTGTCTACCGAACATAATTGATGAGATTGAGTCGAGCACTCGAGGAAAAGCGCGCCCACTACTACGCCAGACACGACAAAATTATTCTCCTGCATGATAATGCTAGTCCACATGTTGCGGCACCGGTCAAAACCTATTTGGAAACACTCAATTGAGAAGTTTTACCCCACCCGCTGTATTCACCAGACATTGCTCCTTCTGATTACCACTTGTTTTGATCGATGACGCATGGCCTGTCTGAGCAGCACTTCACATCATATGAAGATACCAAAAATTGAGTCGATTCGTGGATAACCTCAAAAGATGATGATGATGACTGACGCGGTATTCGTATGCTGACAGAAAGATGGGGAAAAGTAGTGGCAAGCGATGGGTACTACTTCGAATAAAACATGAGGTTCCGTTCTTTCACAATAAATGCCCATTTTTTTATAAAAAACGGCGGAAACTTATTTGTACACCTAATATATTTACAGAAATAAATCTGCATGAAAGAAATATTTATATGAAAGTGTTAAAATAAAACTAAATAAAGTTTTTTTTAAAGATTTCCATTATTTCAGCTTCACCAGTTTTCTACCCACATGCTACATACAAAACCTGTGTTTACTGCAGCTGGCCTATTCGTAATCAATAACACGCTTTACTTTACAGTAAGTATTTGATATTACCCTTTTAAGACTATGTAAGTCCACCCATACATACCTCACATTATAAAAGAGATAGCTTCCATAAAAATTGTCCGTAAATCGAAATTTCGTAGTTGTGTTGAATTAATTTTTTCCATATAAATATAACAAATTAAACGTGAATGATGGTTTTATAAAGATAAAAATATATACAATATTTAATAAAAATTCAAAGTGTATTCTGAAATAAAGGGTCTTTCAAATTGCGCAGTTTTTTTAATTCTTGAATATACCACACAATTGGCATTGGTTTCAAAAGACTTTTTATTGATCATTGAAGTATAATGTATGACATTTAAACACAATAAACCATATCCGCTAAATGTCCACCTCTTGCAGCTCCACAGATGTCCACTCTTTTGTCAAAATTTTCAATGACATTTTGGCATAATTACGGTTCTAATTCACAAATAGCGCTAATAATTTCGTCCTTCAGCTCAGGAATTGATTGGAGGTCATTTTTATTGACTTGGCTTTTCACGTAACCCCAGAGAAAATAGTCCAATGTTGTCAGATTACATGATCTTGGTTGTCAATTAACATCACCGTTTCCGGAGATTACAATACATAAAATAATTCAACAATTTGAACGCGTTGTTGTATTGTATACGACTCTATTTTTATAAATGTCATACATTTCACTTCTCAAATGTCACAAGATTCAGGCTAGTTCGCGACGCCATCTGTGTTTTATCCAAGGATTTAAAAAACCGCTTAATTTGAAAGACTCTTTACATAGAAGAGAGGTTGATTAATTCTGTTATCTGGGCAGTATGTTTATACATAATGGGTGAGTTGAAATACCCATTGAAAGAAAGGTAGCGACAGGGAACAAGGTAAACGAATTACTTAATGTTATATACAATCGCGCAATATTAACAGTAGCAAAAATGACAATACATAAAAGTGTTGGTGCCCACCTTGATGTATGGCAATGAAACTTGGACTTGGTTTAAGAAGGATAAGAGTGTAGGAACTACGGTCGTCCCTGAATATTGTCAACACGCACGGTCAACGACCGACGAAACGACCTTCGGATATGTCCAAAGGTCGCATACCAAAACATCGATATTGTTTACCCACGAATACTATTTACGATACATTCCACAGTAGAAAGAGAACGCATCACGCTGTCTCGCCGTTTCCGCAAACAAATTGTACCCACAGTATTGTTTGCAATGTCTGCAATACTGCAATCAACCATCTCTGCCCGCACAGAAGCGAGATAAAAATATATTGCGGGCGCACTCTCGCGCCCATTTTGAAATGTATAAATACCTACTTACCGATAAATAAAGCATCATTTGATCATTAATCACTATTTATTATTCATCGATTCATTCACTGTCTCTTTCCGCATTGCTAATTGACGTATTTTATTTAAATACCAAACAATCAAAATCATCAGCACGTCCCACTAGAACCATTCCGCTAAAGTGGTGACCCCGACAATACTGTGGGTAACAATTTGTTTGCGGAAACGGCGAGACAGCGTGATGTGTTCTCTTTCTACTGTGGAATCTATCGTAAATAGTATTCGTGGGTAAACAATATGGATGTTTTGGTATGCGACCTTTGAACATATCCGAAGGTCGTTTCGTCGGTCGTTGACCGTGCGTGTTGACAATATTCAGGGACGACCGTAGTTCCTACAAGAGCAAGATTAACGCTGTGGAGATGCGTGCACTAATGAATTTTTTTTCATTCAACCATTTCAATGTATTCTGGTATGAAGTTATATGATCAGGGGGGAACCAATATGACATGAGAAAAAATATACAACAAATCATTTAATATCCGTTGAATTAAAACTTACATATTTTTCAGGTAATTGGAGCCATATCGACATACATCATCATATTATTTCAATTTTATTTCCAGAATGGAACAGAATAAAGGTAATATGAAGCTTTGGGCAGAAGGGAAGTACACGGCATGAAACATGACTTTTATTTCACAAATACTGCAACGTATGTTGAACTGACTTGCAATATTGATTAACTTCCCGATGCCTTGGAGGAGTACGAGATTGCAGGATGTATTACCATGCGAGAGTTGAAGAACTAAATATTACTCTAATTCTCCCGTACCCAGTTCCACAGACAGAGATATGATTATGTTGCAGTCTTAGATTTAATTCCTTTTTGTTTTAACCATACGAGGGTTGATAAAAAATAATGAAATTTGTTTAATTTCGAGGGCTGTTTGTTTTTTATTGAGACCATCTTTTTTCCTCACGTTGGCGACACTGTCTGAGATGTACATTTGAAATTTCAGCCATATTGGATGGGCAGTTTGTGTTTGACAGGCAAGTATTTACAACACATTTTAGCACATTTGCAATGTTTTCATTTTAAAAATGACGGGACAAAGAATTTTTTGAGGTTTTACGCCGTTTGCGTGAGGCAATCCGTAGAAAATTATCTGAATTATGGGCAAACAGCTCCTGGATTTCGCACCGGCTCACACTTCACTACTAATTTGTGAATTTTTGGCTAATACCAACACCATCGTGATGCCGCAGTCACCATATTCCCCAGATATGGCCCCCTGCGACTTTTTCCTGTTCCCAAAGATGCAGAGGACATTGAAAGGATTAAGTTTTGCAGCCATAGAGGAGGTAAAGGCAAAATCGCTGGTGAGCTAACGGCTGTACCAAAACTATATTGCAGATTGGAAAAAAACTTTGGCAAAAGTGTACTTTATCCTATGGAGACAATATTTATATTGATGATTAAATAAATACTTTTTGATAAAAATTAAAATTCTCATTATTTTTATCAAACCTCATATATCCGATGCGACTCTTGCTTTCATATTTTTCTTTGTTATGGGTTTTTTCACGTACAGCGAAACCCCGTTTTTACGTGCCCGGAATTCACGTTTTCCCGCTATTTGCGTTCAATTTTTACAATTCTATTTTATTTTAGTACATTTAGTACCCGCTTTTACGTTTTTATTTCCTGCAATTTACGTTTGAAATATTTAAAATGCAAATCAACTTATAAACATATTTAATTAAATGATGCGCGACGATTTAAAATATTTGAAATGAATATTAGGACGCAGAAATATTTCGTTTCTATTTATAGACAAGTGTGCACCTGCAGCGCTCATGGTCAAGGTTATGGTACCCGAGTCGTGGAATATGATGCAATTGGTGGGAAATTTAGCGAATCAGAGGCAGGCAGACTGTATAGGCAGGTCAATCTGTGCTTGTGTTTTAAACGTGTCAGTCGTGTACATACAATTTCAATTGTCTTGTATTTCGTGTGTCAATTTACATTTTTTTCATTTCTTTTAATTTTTCATTGAACCCCTTCAAATAATGACTCAGCAAAGAAAAACATTATCGATTCAAGAGAAAAGGAAAATTCTCGACAAAGTTAATAAACACGTTGATTCACGTGTTTCACGCGTGATTTGGGGATACCCATTACAACTTTGGCTACGATAATAAAAAATCGCAAATCGATTGAAAAAAGTTTTCCGATTTGCGTGATTATCTAAATAAAAAATAATTTTAAATTTTTTTTCTAGCTCCGAATCTACATTTTCCCTCCAATTACGTTTTTTTTTTATCAGTCCTTTCAAAAACCTAAAAACGGGGTTTGAATTATATAAATATATTTTTGTTCATATTTTTTCATATGTTACGGCTTTAGGCCTCCTGAGCCCTGGCCTGTAATATTTGTGTACAACGTATGGTAGGTTGCATGCAAGTAGAAACTCCTTTCTGATATTATTTGTGTTCGAGTCGCAGTAATGTTTATATATTTTATATTATTTATAGTTAAGGCATTAACATTGTGGAGGTTTCCAGACATTTTAATTTGTTTTATAAAACACTGTTTATTCCACTTTTTGTAACGGTATAGCCCTACCGGTTTCAAGGCTTTCACCTCATCATCAGGGGAGCACAAACAAGGCTGAATTCTGTCCGAACTGGTACCGAGATACACGCTTTTAATTCAACATTCAGGTTGGGGACTGGGGGAGGCATGGGACGACCTCAGCGAGCAGCGGAGAGATTCTTGGTATATATGTGTTTTCCAGATGTTCACCTCGATGCACTGACTTAGAAATTTCTAGGGTCTCTAATCTGTCCAATATATTTCTGTTACTACTGTAGGGTTATACCGTTAAAAAGAGTGGAATAAACAGTGTTTGATAAAAAAAAATTACAATGTTTATATTTTTTGTATCACCTTGATTTTGTATTCATGCGCACTCTAAATTCCACTTTGAATTTTGTTATTGTAACTAGTTTTAATGGTCGATAAAATACTGTACATTGTACAACACAAATAAAAACAGTCACATAGTTTTTGTTCCACGCTAGAAATCATCTTCTATTATTTGTACTAATTTGTAGAACCAATGTGATGACTCAAGTATCGAGATATTGAAACACTTGAGTAACACAGTGGATATATTCTCAGCGTCTCCTAGCAGTATAAGAGTTTTCTCTATTATTTTTCCATATGAAACTAACCGTCTTAGAGCTGAAGAGCGCTATTGTGCCCTTCACAGTTTCCTAAGTGCGAGGAGCACGATAGCGCTGCTTATATCAGTGTGTTTTTGGCACAAGATCTTGGAGATTGTGTTTACGGAACTCGCGATTTTTATTACAATTCACTTTACGTATATTCCTATTCACGTTACAAAATACTTTATTTATACCCGAAAGTATTTTTAGATACCATAATTAGTTGAAAAATATATTCTCGAAAAATTTAACATGTCAAAACAATGCAGGTTTGGAAAAATTGGAACGATCTAATTTGATTTGCACACGTTGCAAAAAGGGTCTACAAAGTATCTTATTTTCATGGGATATGCATGGGCGATCAGACTCCCAAAACGCGTCTTGTATGGGGAAGTGGTGGGCAAGCGAAGAGTTGGTGAGCAGAAGAAGCGCTATAAGGACAGTCTGCGAGAGTCGCTTACTTTGTGCGGGGCGCCTGAGGACTGGGAGCGGGTGGCTCAGGATCATGAGGGGTAGACAGCCGTATGTTCTCGGGCTGATAGCGTCTCAGCGGCTAGACGTGTGATCAAGTCTGTGCGATGCGAACATGTGTCAACATGGCCAGGCGGCTCAGCAGGGTCCATATGTCTGTGGCATATGCGGGAGGGAGTGCACATCCATGATCGAGCTGTTCTCTCACAGATCACACGATCGACGTGGGAGAACGGTTCAGGACTGACGAGGGGATCCTAGACTGCGAGACCCGGCAATGATGATGATTTTCATGGACATGAAGAAACTTTTATTGAACGGCTATTGTAGTCCAAATCATTCGTAACGTGTAATAAGTTATCTTAAATAAAACAAACATACTTTATTGTAAATTTATAAATTATATTTACCGCATATTATTAAGATTAAAATTATAATTCTTACTTGACGAAATCTAGAAGTAAATACACATTGTATTGATACACCTTTTCGAGACAAGATCAAGTTCTTTTGAGTCACTAAGGAAATTGAGCCTTACTTGAACTGGATTATCAACATGTAAATGGAATTGTTCATTATAAGTATTTATCTTGAAACAGTAAAAAACACAGACTATGTTATACACAGTAAAAACACAGACTATGCCATACACAGTAAAAACACAGACTGTGTCATACACAGTAAAAAAATGCTAAATTACAAAGCCTTTGTAAGCAAAAAAAGATAGTAAGCAGTCGAGTTAAGTAAAATCAATCTTGAACTGATTTAAGTTTAAATCAAGAAACTAAATAAAAATTACAATTTACTTGTCAAATACATATGAATTAAACTGTGAATTTATTCCTTTAAAATAAAGGAAGATAATTGAAATTGAACTAATGAAGCATAGATCTAACTTTCAATTTTTTGGAAGGTACAGTCAGCCCTCCATATCCACGGGTTCTTCTGCATTCACGGATTAAAAAAAAAACTGCAGATTGAAAATATTCAGAAAAAAAATAATTATTTTATATTTTCTCTATTTATTATCATATTTTCAATATGTACAATCGAGTGCCGATTATCCAGGACTCGATCACTCGCGTTAGTTGGATTAACCATGGTCCTCTGTAGTATGTACAAAATTTTGTTTTAGAATACTGGAAAAATATTATGTCCAAATTTTGAACAAAATTTTTGATAATTACAAAGCAAGGAGCTAAACTGTTATGTAAAACCTATGGTTTACATTATACTAATTGATTAACGCTAGTAAGTTGGCAGTGTTTCCCCGCATCGGCACCGACACGAAAATATGTGAATTCAGGGTTTCCCGACGTTATTGCCGCACTATGATACCGGCGTTTAACAATTCCATCTGTTTCATCTTGCCAAGCAAAAATTATCTAGCATTTCAACTCTTAAATTGTTTAGCTCAATAAAAACTTAATTTGGATTAACCATGTTTTTCAACTATCCAGGCTCGAGTGTCCCCCAATTACCACGGATAATCGGCGATCGATACTGTACTTGCATTTCAAATAATTTTATTAAATGAAAGCAATTTGAAAATTGTTGAATGAAAGGAAATGTTACGAAGTTGCTGACGATGTAATTAGACCTAAGATGGTTGCATCCATGTAGGTTTATCTTTCTTATCATTATTCCCTCAACAACACAGTATAATAACTATCATTGTATTAGGTTAATATCTATTTTACTTATAATTATCAGTTCTCATTGCCTACCTCAATAAGGAGATGGTGAAGAATTATAATTAAATAATCTAGAGATGATTTTAAGTATACGGAAGGATGTACGTACGTCACATGCAAACATTTCCATCATTCTACATAAATGGCATGAACATCCATGAGAGCCTCCTGTAACTTATCTCCAACAGATATCGAGGGATGACCGTGAAAGTTTTATCCCATACGAGGATAGTATGACTGAGAATTTGTAGTTTTTAAACAGTTATAAATGTCATTACTAAGATATTTTAATCCTGACATCCTTTTAAAATCAAGATTGAGATTATATAATCTGATTATTTTGCCTATGAAACAAGTTATTTGTGATAAATCAAGGCAGAAAAATGTAACAATTCATTTTGTTTGGCAGTCATCATATTGACAATTCGATAACTTATAAAATAGTCGACGTGAAAAACTTCCCTAAGTCTTTAAAACATACACTTTTAAACCTAACCTCAAAATAAAAGAAATCCCTTAGATTTTTTTTTCAACTAAACATTATAGGTACAGAAATAAAAGGCCAATTGCTATAGTTCGGAAATTCTAGGATGACTCCTGTGACAGCTCACAAATTTGGCCCAATACAACCTTGTAACGATGTTCAGTAATTTTAATTATTTTATTAACTTTAATATAAGCCTCAATTCTAATAAATAGCAAGTTATTTAGGTAAATACATTACATAAGGTTGTATTGGGGCAAATTTCTGAGCTGTCACAGGAGTCATCCTAGAATTTCCGAACTATAGCAATTTGCCTTTTATTTCTGTACCTATAATGTTTAGTTTGGGAGATTTAGAAAAATATAAGAATGAAAAATAAATTATTGTTTGATTTGAGATTTATAAAAAGAATTAAACGAACATGCAACACGATCGGTCCTTATTTTTATTACTGATGTTTAGGTGAAATAGTTATGCGATGTAACATTTCAGTACTTCTTTATGGTGTGGATACTTGGACACTCACCCAAGCCATCACATCAATTAATAGAAGCATTTGAAATCTTGTGCTACAGAACTTTCAATATTTCCTGAGTTGATAAATTGCACAACATAAAGATCTTCAGAAGCATGAAGAGAGACAAAGAAGTATTCACTTGCATTAAGAGAAGATTAGAATACTTTAGGCATTTCATGAGAGAAATATAAAACCATCAAGTCATATGAAAATTACATGTAGGAAAAAGAAAAAAAAACTCCAGTCTGAAGAACCTAAGAGAGTGGTTCCACTGTAGCCCGGAGACATTGTTAGGAGCAGCTGTAGACAAAGTTAATATATCCAGATAGGTAAACAAAGAAATCAAATCATTCTAAATGTTTCAAGAACCGTAGCAAATGGGACAGTGAAAGGTTAGTTTAAAACAAACCGTGACAGACTCTCAAGTGTAAATGAGTGTTTGATTAAAAAATATACTGTCAAAAAACTGTGTTCCAAAACAATTGTTAAAATCAGTCAAGAATATTTAATACATTGCTGAAAAAACACTTCTTAATAAGCAATAATCACTGATATTCATGTATGGTTTTATATTATATCACTAGTAACGTATAAATCACTCGAGTCTTAAACATGTACGATAGATCAGACTGTAGACTTGTTAGTGATGATGGACTACTTTCCAGCAGCAGTCGCAAGGGGATTTCTCAGCACTAGGATAACGGAGTCACCACGGAGGAACATCTTAGAAATGAATCTATCTTTGTTGACTGGTTTGCCCTGCAAATAAAAAAGGATAAGTTAGCAAATATTTATGTAACTCACTTGAAACAAAAAAAAACAAAATATATATTTTTTTAAATCCATACTACAAATGCGTAAAGCATATTAAACTATACTAAAGAAAATGTAGCATGGTCCCTGAGACATTTCACAAATTTGTCTCAACACAACCTTGTAACGACGATCAGTAATTTTGATTATTTTATCAACTTTAATATAAGCCTCGGTTCTAATAAATAGCAAGTTACTTTGGTAAATACATTACATAAAACTAACAATAATGACAAATTAATACATATTGTTACAAATTAGCAAAAATGTGGCAGTTTGTTAAAATCAAATATTTGGTGACGTTTGTCAAAAGTCACTATGTTAGTTTGCATTGGCTAGGTATGGGGTATACGATAATTGGATTTTCGATTTTTTTATACATTAAATTAAATGTTTGTAATAAGTATTAATTCATAGTGGATCTTGGCCTATTTAAATATAGATACAAATCATACAATACATTAGAAAGTCATTATAATGAAAATTAGGAATTAAAACGTCAGTTTAGAGAAAAATAATATTTCGATTTATAAAAAAAAAACGATTTTACCCCATCCCTTTGATACGTGACATTTCAAATGTCACAGGGACCATCTTACGTTTTCTCAAGTATAGTGAATTGTTTCTCAAGTATAGCGAATATGTTTGATAACATTTTAGGTTAAAAACGCTAGAAATTGGAAAAAAAAACAAATTGTACTATAGGCCAGTCAATTCAACTTATGGATAATTGAGCCCCGAATAATCGGCGCTCTACTGTATTGATAGAAAACTTAAGTATGAATATTTGATACCCGTATCCTGAAGATGCTATTAGCTCTCGATATTTTTTTTATTACACGAAAATACGAATGTGTCAAAATGATTCTAACCTAAAAATTGAAAAAGCCGGCATAAAAAAAATTTACAAATTATACGTATTACCTCAACTTCCCACAACAGAATGGATATTTATCACAAATACAGAATAAAGAAACATAAAAAAAAGAATATTTCGCTTACTTTCTTTCCTTTTCCAGTTCGGGGCATTTCTGTCCACATCTCTTTAACATTTTCCAGAACCATATTGCAATGTCTATCGAAAGCCCTCACTCTTCCCAAGAGTTTCTTGTTGTTCCTACAGTTAATAAGAACCTGAGTGTTGTTTTTAACAGATTGTGTAAGCACGGACAAAGGCCCAGTGCTGAATTCTTCTTCCTCGATCTTAGCTAGTTCTTCTAGACTGAGTTCGGAACGGGGTTTAGCTGTGGTTGCCCTGAAAATGAAAAAGTAAATGTTATAAAAATAAGTTACAAATTAAATATGGATAATATAGCAAAGTTAATATTACTCACATTTTGAATTTGAATGTTATGAATCGAAATTGACAGTAAAAAAGGTTAGACAGAACGCTAAAAACGTTTTCTTGCGACTTAATAACACGCGCCAACCATAGACATTTGAAAATGTCATGTTTGGTTTTGTGTCATAGACAAGAAAGTAATCTATGGATCAGATGATAGTTATGTGCGTAGGTAAAATTATTAAGCTATATTTAACATGCTTTTATTTATTTACAAAAAAGCTGGTATTTTTGACCACTTGAAACAAATTAATATTTTCGATTATTTTTAAAATTCTACACATTCTTCAAATATTGTAAAAGTGTAACTTTAAATTTTATAACTATGCGTTCGTTAATAACACGAATTTGATTTAAAATAAGCTAGAAAAAAATATTTTATTCATGTATATTAAATATTTTATTCCGGTTTACCCTTTCATCTATTCATGGTCAGAGTTTACGGTCATTATTCAAGAAGAGATCTTCTATTCTAGTATGTACTACTCAAACATTCTCATAATTAGACCAGTATCTCGTTTATGTATTCGTATACCTTTCAGTGATATCTAAGGGCCGGTTTTATTTTTTTTTGGATAGAGTAGGCATTGAAAATATTTAGTAAATGTAGTTTTTGTATTCAAAGAAATACAATAAGTAAATACTTAGACCTTACTAAGATTACAGTGTACGATTACCCCTGGTCTGGGGATGGACTGTTGTAGCGGTTCGCGAACCATCATTCTGTTTTTTTCTATATAATTATTTTTTCGGTACCTTTAATTTTATCAGTTGATTCTACATAAAAAAATTTAATGTTATATTAAGGCTGCAAATTATTATCAGTACCGTATTAAAGGTACAGTCAGCTTATTTTAATTTTTTGTCAAATTTTAATTTAATTCCTAAAATAAATTGTTAAAAACAGCTTATATGTAGTTATTTAAAGCGCAAACTCTTAAAATTTATTTTACAAAACTTGACAACATCGAATTTTCGAGTTTAAAAAAAGTGACATTAATTTATTTATTAACCTTCTTATAAGGACTCTCAAGAATCACTCAAGGATATTCTGAGCCCCAAATCCGACAGTTTTGTGTATTCACATATCCATTCATTTGAAAGTATGCCTCATCGCTAAAATTTTTTTATTTTTTTTCGAAAAATTGCCATCCACTTCTTGGTTTTACAGCACCCAATTGGCCAATGCACGGCTTTGCAAATAATCTGTTGGCTATAGTTCGTGCGTCAATTGAATCTTGTAAACACGCAGATGCAAATATTTTGTGAGAATTCGATGCATGTGGCTTTTTGAAATGTCCAATTGCTAAGAACGATGGAACACTGAGGTTCCTGGACGTTCGGCAACACTTTCAGTCACTGCGTCAATGTTTTCAACAGACCAGCCAGTACTGGTGTTTTCACACCCACAATCTTACCAATTTACTCGAACTTCTTGATCTGTAGACCAATTTGGTGCATTTCGTCAACTAAAAATTGCACGCAATTTGCAAACAATTTGCCATACTCCTAATGAATTTTCACAATTATTTAATTTCATTTGGTATATGCATATGTATGATATATTTACATGTATTTGTATAAGTATATGTATATGCACATGTTTATGTATATGTACAAGTATATGTATATATGTATATTATATGTATTGGGTGTTAACATAAGTTGTGTCCGTTTTTTTTCAAATGAAGAGAACAAGAGGACACAGCAAAAAAAATTACAACAAATTAGTCAATAATGTATTCTCCTTCATTATTTTACTACAAATTAGTCAATAATGTATTCTCTTTCATTATTTACAACTTCTTACCAACGTTCTACAAGTTTTTCAATGCCGGTGCGATAAAAACCATTCGGTCTTGACTCGAGGAATTCGTCCAACCATGTTCGCAATTTAACGTCATTATTGAAGGAAACGCCGCACAAATTGTTCGAAAGCATCCGGAAAATGTGAAAATCGACGGCGCGAGGTCGGAGAATATGGAAGATGCGGCAGGACTTCCCAACGAAGCGTTTGAGTAGCATTTTTTGTAATGTTGGCGATATGAGGGTGGGCGTTATCGTGTTGCAGAATAACGCCATATTGCCAATCCGGGCTTTTTTGTTAAATTGCAGGGTTGAGCCACTGCATTTGCAGAATGTATAGCTCCGCGTTGACTGTCTGATTGCGTTCAAGTATCTCGTAGTGGATGACGCCTTGCCAATCCCACCAGATGCAAATCATTGTCTTGCGCGGATGCAAACCTTGTTTCGCTCTGGGCGTTGCTTGTTGACTATAACTCACCCATTCTTTCCGTTTCTTCATATTCACATAAATGCACCATTTTTCATCACCAGTAATGATGTGGCAAAGCAACCTTTGCTTGTGGCCATGTGTAGCTCGATGACGCGCGAGTAAACCTGCAGAGATTGTCGAACGTTGATTTGTATTGTTTTCACTCAAAACATGTGGAACCCAAGCGCCGAACTTCCGGACTTTTCCCATTGATTTAAGATGGCGGTATACAGTCATGTGACTACAATTCATCTGCTCAGCCAATTATGCGGTGGTTTGAAGGGGATCTTCATGAATAATATGGTATAAGCGATCCTCATCGAAGTCCACTGGTCGTCCGGAACGCTACATGTCTTTCAGGTCGAAATTACCGTCTTTGAAACGCAAAAACCATTGACGAGCTGTTCGTTCATTCATAGCATTTTCACCGTACACTTCGCAAATATCGCGAGCAGCTTTGGCGGCTTCATTCCCTCGATTTAACGCGAACAGAAGGACGTGTCGAAAATGCTCACTTTCGTCTACTTGACATTCCATTTTGAAGGCTTGTAATCAAATAAAATAATATATGTAACGTAAAAGCAAACACAATATTTTGTAGAGCAGAAACTTTGATTTCGAATGAAGTACTCGTATAACCTTTACCATTTTGTTTTACTTTTGATGCTCATTTTAAAATTTTAAAATAAAACGGACACAACTTATGTTAACACCTAATACATATATCGTACATTATATGTACGAGTATATGTATATGCACATATGTGTGTCGAATTAGAATAGTCTGGCATTCTGTCATCTCTGCTTACCGGCCACCATCAAAATAAACACAAAAATGGAGAAATATAAACTTATTAAAGCCAAAAGGCAAGAATCAACATTGAAGCACTGCTTTCAAATAAAAGAGAAGAGTCCCGTTACCAAACAAAATGCAAACTCCAAGCTCATATGAGAGAAGAAAACCAAGAAATATATAGAATCACCGAGTGAAACAATAATGGACGAAATAAAAGAAATCGCATTAAATGTGGGGGGAAACCCTCAAAAATTTCAGATAACACAAAACAACTCGTAACAAAAAGAAGGGATTTAAAAAAAGACGATAGTACTTGTATATGACAATCAATCGAATATACCGAACTACGCAAAACCGCAAGGAAAAAGGTAAAAGAAGATATAAGAAAATATAACTGAAACCTAATACAAAAGAGTAGAACCGAAGCTACAAAAGAACCTCCCAAATGCTAAGCGACGAAAACAAACAAATAACGGCCCTGCTCAAAAAGGATAACAGCAAAACCGAAAACCGGGAAGAAATCATAAAGCAAGTCCACGAATTCTACTCAGAACTCTTTTAAGACATTGAAAACACGAGAGATAGACCGAACCACCAAACAAATGAACAGGTTCCTGAAGTTCTTATTTGAGAAGTTGAAAAAAACATAAATAGTATGAAAAACGGAAAATCGGCAGGAGATGACGGTATAACAATAGAAATTCTTAAGGCAGCAGGAGATGAAATATATCCCATCTTAGCAAAAATAATGACACATTGCATTAACACCGAGAAAATTCCCACAAAATGGAACACGGCAAAAGTGATTGTCCTTCATAAGAAAGGAGACGAAAACGATTTAAAGAACTATAGACCCACCAGTCTTATGCCAATCATATACAAAATATTTACAAAAATAATAACAACTAGAATACAAAAACAGCTAGACGATATGCAACCAAGAGAACAAGCTGGATTTATAAGTGGATATAGTACGATGGATCATATACACACAATGAGGCAAGTAATAGCAACATCGAATGAATATCGAATATCCCTAAGCATGTGCTTCATAGACTTTGAAAAAACATTTGACTCAGTAAAACACGAATATATTTGAAGCACTCAGGAAACAAGGAATACAACCGGCTTATATAAGAATAATACAAAATATCTACCAAGAAGCAAAAGCAGTGCTGCATCTTCCAAAAAAAAAATAGAGGAAATAACAATTACAAAGGGAGTAAGACAAGGAGACGCGATGTCACCCAAACTCTTTACAGCTATACTAGAAAAAATATTTAAAACCTTAAACTGGGAAGGTATGGGCATAAAGATCGATGGCGAATATCTCTCTAACCTGAGATTCGCAGATGATATCACACTACTAAGCGAAACAAGAGAAGAACTGGAGAAAATGATTCAAGAGCTTAACTTAGCCAGCAATCGAGTGGGCTTAAAAATGAACCTCGCTAAAACCAAAGTAATGTTCAACCAATATACACGTGCATCAACGAGACAAATTAAGATCGGCGACATAGCCTTAGAAGAAGTCCCCCACTATATATATCTAGGACAACAAATATCAGCAGACGGGAATATTATCAATGAAATTAACAGAAGAATAAAAATGGGCTGGAGCGCATTCGGAAGAAATAGCAGAGTTTTCAGAGAAAATCTCCCGTTATGTCTAAAAAGCAAAGTCTTCGATCAATGCATCCTCCCGGTACTCACATACGGATGTGAAACGTGGACCCTTAACTCAAAAATAATACAGCGCCTCGCCACTACACAAAGAAGCATGGTAAGAAGTATGCTGGGAATAACAAAAAGAGATAGAAAGACAATTACGTGGATAAGAAGCCAAACGAAGGTCACAGACATAATGGAAAGAATACTCAAAAGTCAATGGGAATGGGCAGGACACGTGGCGAGAAGGGAAGACAATAGATGGACTAAAAAGAGCACAGATTGGATACCACGAGAAACAATCAAACCGAGGAGAAGACCTCAAAACAGATGGGACAGACCCTTCGTAAAATTCGCAGGCGCGACCTGGCAAAGAGAGGCGAGAGACCGCAAAATATGGAAATCTTTGAGAAGCGCCTTTACCCAGCAGCGATCAAATCAAGACACAGAAGAACAATGAAGATTAAAACCAAACAAAACGACCAACATGTAAATCTAAACCTGAACCCGACGTATTCATAAATTTTTATGCTTATTCATTCAAAATTAAATTACTATTTTAAAGTAATATCTATAGTATGCTCTCAACTACTGAGGCTACTAGTGTATGTACTAATAATTCTTTCTTTCCAGCATTTTAATACCACACCAAGTGTACCAATATGGTTAAAATCGAAGCAGTTCATGCTGAGACCAACTCACTAGGTGCCCTCCAAAGCTGTACGGCAGACAGAAAACGGAGGTAGCCACTACCCTTATATGACAAAACTTGTCGGGTTTCACTAATACACCCGGTGAACAGATGTGAAGACCACAAATTAAGTCATAGGGGTGCCCTCACTCAGCAATGGGTAGAAAAAAGGGCAGATAAATATATGTATATGCACATGTATATGTATATGTATACGTACGAGTATATGTGTTTGTATGTTGTATATTATATATGTATATGCACATGTATATGTGTATGTATATGTACGAGTATATGTGTTTGAACCATGTGTTCGATATATAGTAGTTAACTAGTGTTCAATACAGAATTGTATGAATCTTTTGCCTCCATCATTAATCGTTCAGATTCTGTGCAATCCAACAATATTTTTAGGTGATCATAATTTAGGGTATGTGTAAATAAACATGTTAATTTATATGTGTATGTATATGTATATGCATATGTATATTTATATGTACATGTATAAGTATATGTATATGTACATGCACATGTATATGTGTATGTATGTGCATATGTACGAGTATATGTATATTATATGTACATACCATATGTATATAATAAATGTATGATATGTATATGTATATGTACGAGTATACGTATATGTACAGTATCCGGCGGTAAGTAATACACATCGGGATTAAGAATGAGACTGTCGCTTTGTAGAGCGTCGTCTCTGTCGCACGGACAGTTCGCGTATCGTGCGACAGAGACGACGCTCTACAAAGCGGACAGTCTCTTTCTTAAGCCCGGTGTGTATTACTTATCGTCGGGTACTATACATATGTGTGCCGAGTTAGAATAATCTGGCACTATGCCCTCTCTGCTTACACCGACAGGGAAATGGCGTGATGGTATGTTTATATTATTATGAGATGAGCTCAGACCTTTTGATAACTACTCTCTGAAATATGTTTTTTATTCCATTGTCTTGACATATATGGGTAATTTCAGGATAAATATATTCATATTAAGCTGTTATTAATAAACTCATGTATGTTTTATGTACTCGTATTCATACATTTATTTTGTTATATTTTTAATCTGTCAATAAAAGTGTGGTTGAATCCCGAATTAAAGCGCCCTTGAGGATAATCTTCTCTCTAAACGGCGCTATATAAATTGTTGTTGTAATTATTATTAACAGCAGCTGACAATATATCTTTTTTAAACCATTAAAAAAGGTTGCCCGCTATAGTTAGCCCAAACCCGAGGCTCGATTTTGAAGTAATGACTGAATTTATTATTCATTTTAAAAGTTAAAAAAAAAAAAACAAACAACAAATTAAGCAGGCTCGTTCTGGCATTACAAAAAAGGGAATAAATATATTAACCAGAACTCACCGGCCTGACATTTGCAAGACGAAGGTCGCATGGTAGCGTTGGTTTGCAGGTTTTTTTTGCCAGAACCACAACTGGCCCAGTCCAAATGCCGCACTCTGAAGGAATATGTCAGTTCAAGCCTGAGGGTTCGGAAGCCCTTTACAGTTTTTATGGGTGAATATGTAAATATGAAGGATTTACTATCGAGAACATCTCTTGTGCCGGACAGAATTTTTTTTTTTGCTAAAATTTTTTTTTATAATGTCTATTTTTTTAGTAACCTAAATAGCGGCTAATTTTAAACTAATCTATTATAGATATGCTATATACGAGTATATATTATAACATCACGCCATTTCACAGTCGGGGTAGGTAGATAAGACAGAGCGCCATACTTTCCTTACTCGATACACATCCTTAGCCTCTTCCACATTCATACGCCATCTCATACAACCTCTACGATTTTTCTGACTTCATATCTTTTCTTCTTTTAGAAAATAATTCACTTAATATAACCATACTTTCTCTAGTAAATAAAGTCAAGGTGGAATAATATTGAAAAGAGAATAATAAAAGAAGAATACAAAGTTGATAGAAAGTTGCTGACTAATATTAAAATCCGTAAGGTGTCCTATTTGGGTCATGTACTTAGAGAAGCAAAGTACAAATGACTGCACCTGATCATCCAAGGCAAAATATAGGGTCGAAGAGGTGTGAGTAGGAGGAAAATCTCCTGGCTTCGCAATATACGTGATTGGACTGGCATAAGGGGCGTTGGAGATCTTTTTCGGGCTGCCGGGGACAAAGATGCCTACTCTCAAGTGATAGTCAACGTTGGGGGAACCTGACATGACACTAGGAAGAAGAAGACAAGAATCCATAGTTTGATATGATAGAATACGAAATTAAGTGATTAAGGAGGAATGATGTGTTAAGTAAGACGAAGAAGAGCGCTCTGACAATAATGTTTAGGGAATGTCCCTTAAAGGTATATGATGATTATGATTGTTGATAAATAAATAAAACACGTTAGATCGCAATGCGGAAGGAGAGTGAATGCTTTATTTGATAGTACGTAGGTATTTATAATATTTCAGAATGGGCGCGGGAGTGCGCGCTCGCGATATGATTCTACCTCGCTTCTGTGAATGCAGAAATGGTCAATTGTAGTATTGTAGGTAACAATCTATTTACGGAGCCGGCGAGACAGCGTGGTGCGTTCTCTCTCTAGTACGTAGTGCGGTCCGCTCGCTACGGGATGACTGGCCGGCGGGTGATCTTTGGACTCGAATGGACGTCGTATGTACTTTGGACTGTTTATTTAAATTTGTCGAGGAATGCGAATCTCATCGGTCATTGACCGTATGTACGCGACAATATTCAGCGACGAACGCCACAAATGGATAAAGAAATACTGACAAAATCAATGTATGTTACAGTGCAAATATAAGTTGACGACGTGGTATAAAAAGACAATGAAAAGTATAGATGGATCATCTGAATGATATTTTGAAAGATAGAAATTGAAAAAGTAAGAGAAATCTTAGGAGTTGTATGAGAAGGTGTATGGGCTTAGAACAGGCGAAAGATGTGTGGAAAGATAGGTAAGTCGGGCGCTCTGTCCTTTCTGCCTTCCCCGATAAGGAAATGACGTAATTGTTTGTATATATAATATTAGCAATACATAACATATATGAGGAAATAACAAAATATCTCTTAAGGGCTACGAAATCATAGTGCAAATAAAAAATAAGATTATATATTATTAATAGTTAAGGCATTAAAATTGTGGAGGTAATCTGCAGATTAATGGAAATTCGCACATCAACGTTAAATAATTATATAACGCATACATAAACTTATCATGTAAATTAAATAAAACAATCTTTCTACTGTTTAAAAAAATGGGAATTACTATAATTTTGTAACCAAAATGTAAAATTTCATATTAATGCATTAATTAGAAGTGTTCTAATTTGTTTTATCAAACACTGTTTATTCCACTTTTTTGTAACGGTATAATCCTACCGGTTTCAAGGCTTTCACCTCATCACCACAAACACAAATAAGACTTGTTTGTTGATTGACATAATTTCGTTTAGTGTACGAGTATCTGACAATTATTTCCGCCGTTATTTGAGAATAATACGACTCGGCACTGTTTTAAATTGAGAAAGAATATTTTGAACGCGTAAAAATAAATATTTACAAAATGTTATTTTTTCAGATTAAAAAAAATAAGATAAAGTTATATGTTTAGCATTACGAAAGAGGTTAAACAAGGATGGATTTTGACACCAAAGTTTCATTAATTTGTATCCAAATTCATGCTTAGAAAATTTGAAAATCAATGAAAACATTCTTAGAAATAAATAAATGTATGTTATATTGTTGATAGTCAAGGCATTAACATTGTGGAAGTTTAAAGACAGTGTAATTTGTTTTATCAAATACTGTTTATTCCACTTTATGTAACGGTATAACCCTATAGGTTTCAAGGCTTTCACCTCATCACCAGGGGAGTACAAACAAGACTTGTTTGTGCTCCCCTGATGATGAGGTGAAAGCCTTGAAACCGGTAGGGTTATACTGTTACAAAAAAGTGGAGTAATCAGTGTTTGATGAAACAAATTACAACAAATAAGATTAAATGTATGTACATATAAATAATACATACATACAAACCATCACGCCGTCTCCTTTTCGGGATAAGAAGAAAGGACTGAGCGCCTCAAATTAAATAATTCAACAATATTTAATTATGTAAAATAATAATCAACCACCATTTAAACTAAGTCTTAGGCTTTTTAATACGTAATAATAAAAGGGCAATTTATATAGTGTCATTTATATTGAAATAAAATTCTCCTCGAGGGTGCTCAACTCGAGATTCAAACCCACTTTTATTGGCAGATTAAAAATGCTACATAATAAATATATATAATTTGAGTGTAATGATAGGAAGGTGGTGGTTGCGACCATTAGATAAGGTACTCCTCCGCATCTACGTATAATATTGTATATTTAGAAAAAAACATATTTGGTAAGAAAACCACTGAAAACTTCCCAAGGAAATATAACCTCAAAAAAACCTCTGTAGATCTTGCGATTGACTTAGTGTAGAGTATGTGTGAAATATTCAAATAAAATCATACATTTTGAAAAGGCCTTTTTCAGACTTTTTACCCTTTAATTAATTAAGTTGGATTACTAAAAGCCTGGATGTTACAATGTATGACTCTTACTCCGGTAGCTCAGTATAGGTAAAACAAGGCTCAATAAGATCTCAAGATGTCGTGGGAAGAGGTAGGCATTCGTCAGTGCTTGGGTAGGTATAAATACATAATGAAACACATATTTGCTGTTAATTGGTTATATATTTAATCCTGACGAGCTGATACTCCGTCAGGAAAATCAAATGGGCAGATTTCTCTCTGCTACTCCGCTAACCTTTCAGATGGACAGGCAGTCGAAGTAATTTATTATCACACAACAGTCCGTTGCGGAAATGTGTCAATTCTCAAAGATTAGATCTCGCCAATCTCTAGAATACTCAAATATCACCATAAAATGACAAGCAAAAGAGGATAAATAAGGTTGATCTTACTCCAAAACAGGACAAAATGTATTATCCCAGATCCGCTTCAAGTGTATGACCAGGTCGACTCGTATATGGCCCTCTGACCTTATACTGTTACTACAGGGCCGCTGATGTGAAGAAATTCCCTCAGTGGTTGGCGACCGCCAATTCGTGTCGTAATACACCCACACGACTCAGTTCCTCGGGAATTTACCGGACAAATTGTATCAAATAAGAATGAACAATCAAATGTGAGAAAAGCTTGTTCAAGTTCGCGAACAGCGTCAAGACGAGAATGATGTTGACTTGATAACTTCGTGGCGAGAGAATGGGGTCGGAAGATCGCGGTCCCTTAATTTAAGGGATCTCAGCCTAGCGCCGCCATTTTGGAACTCTATAGAAAGTCCCTCGCGACCGTTAAAAAAATCATAAACCTTTTCGTTATTTTGCCAATGAATAGTCTATTTAAACTTTCACAGCGTAATTAAGTCGAGAATCCTTTTTGTATAACATCCGGTGAAACTTATTGTTTAAGAGACAATACTGGACCCTTCTTTTTTTTTATGTATCTCGAGTGAATTGTTATTCTCAGCCGTTGTTTTCAATATTTAACTATGTCCGTAATAAATTAAGCTCGACGTATTTCTTTAGAAAGGAGAAGAGAAATTTTTTGACCCCTTTTTTCTCTCTCGCATGACAATCGCGGTCATAAAAGCGCCTTCGCCCTCGAAATATATCTTGCGCAAAGTTTTATTTTCTTTTCTTAGTAACAATAGTTATCTGTGACTGCAATAAAACAGATCGCAGACGGAACACTAATTACCGATCCTCATAAAGTGTCGTGTATTTCTATACAAATGGGAAGACAAGCCAGCCACTCGAGGCAGTTAAGTTTGAAACAATAGGAAGCAATCCTTCTCGAAAATGACGCAAGATCTCCCTTTGACTGCTCTGGTTCACTATTTTTAATGGTTATTTTTTAACTACAATAAACTAATTGGTCGGCCGTACCCAAGTCCTGACACTCCATTTTATGTTACCGAAAAAAAAAAAAAATAAAAAAAAAATAATAATTCAAGTACTGATTACGGCCCTGTGTCAATTGGTCATACACCTGCTTGCCGAAACAAGGATTAGATACTATGCTAAAGGGCATGACGTTACTGGGTCATGCCGGATACGCTCGTGGACGATTTAATAAGCCCCTGCATTTGCGAAAGAGTAGGAAACCACGAAAAACTAGCTCTCAGGGCTTCCCTATCTAAGAACACCTGGAAACAGTTAAACCCTTTATAGAGCAAGGCACAATACAGGAGAACATCAATTATCGCCTTCCCCTCAACATGGTTACACATAATAAGTCTTATTATTATTTTTACAAAAAAAAAAAGAAACATACAACATTTAGGATAACAAGACAAAACAGTCACAAGAGTAATGTTCAAGAACAGATACTATCGCCTTCTCTACAGCATGGTTACACCTAATAATTCTTATTAATTTACAATAGAAAAATGTACAAACATTTAAGATTACAAAGGCAACACACTCACAAGAGTAATGCCCAAAAACAGATCAAGTTACTTAATAGTAATTATGTTAGTTCACAACGGCTTCCCCAGAACCGGATCCGATAGTCTGCACTTTTAGGGGCACTGATTTAGTTTCTTAACCTAATCACTTGAATTAAGGAAGCAAGGTGAGTTTCCTCCCGCTTGTCTGGTGATCTTTGATATTGCAAGATACAAGTCTGGCGATATATCAATAATGAGACTATATAAGACACATTTAACATACGATTTTCCATTACACGGCCCTGAGACACCACTCATAGGGGCGACATCTGACTATAGGCCTCCTCCAGGTCTAAAAACTGACAAGAAACAGTTACACTTGGTTATACAATACAGCAAATATGTGTTTATAATATCATCACCTCGGGGATCGTCATCCCTTTAGTGCCAATTCTCGTGCTAGCCAGAGTCGTCAGTGCGACGCCCACCCACATCACGGACGGTGCCAAAACTCGCATGATCCATAAAATACCATGGTTATCCGGGCACCGACGGTGCCATGAGCGTCCACCTAGACCGGGAGCACATGCAAATTTGGGTTCATGACGCCCATGGTTGGAGTCACACTCAACAACCCCCACTGGATGTATATAGGCCATCCGTAAGCCTCCACTGGATGTATATAGGCCATCCGTAAGCCTCCTACTGGATGTATATAGGCCATCCGTAAGCCTTTCGCTGATTGGTTGGAGCCTACTCCACAACCGTTGTCACCAGTGCGACACCCGCGGACCCAAATGGCGGAGCCAAGTTGTACATGTTGTCCACGCACAAAACTACGGTCGTCCTTGTCCCAATGGTGCCCACGAGCGCCCACCTAAGTCGTCGGTGCGACGGCCGCAGAACCAACGGGCGGACCCAAGATACGCATGATGTCCCCACACCATGCTACCTACGTCCGGGTACCGATGGCGCCACGGACGCCTGCCCACCTGGACCGGACTGACAATAAAACCTTTGTCACCAGTGTGACGCCTGCGGACCCAAAGGGCGGAGTCCATACACACTACTATGGAGGTCCTGGTACCAATGGTGCCGCGAGCGCCCACCTAAGTCGTCGGTGCGACGGCCGCAGAACCAACGGGCGGAGCCAAGATGTGCATGACGTAGTCATATCATACTATGCACCTCCGTGTACCGATGGCGTCGCGGACGCCTGCCCACCTAGACCGGACTGACAATAAAACCTTTGTCACCAGTGTGACGCCTGCGGACCCAAAGGGCGGAGTCCATACACACTACTATGGAGGTCCTGGTACCAATGGTGCCGCGAGCGCCCACCTAAGTCGTCGGTGCGACGGCCGCAGAACCAACGGGCGGAGCCAAGATGTGCATGACGTAGTCATATCATACTATGCACCTCCGTGTACCGATGGCGTCGCGGACGCCTGCCCACCTAGACCGGACTGACAGTTACAAAAAAAAAAAAAAATATACAAAACAACAACAAAAAAAAATCATTGGCCGAAGCCTCACAATTAAAGGATATCCCATCGAAAGCCCCCCCCACCAAAGCACGCACCCAATCCTTTTCATTCATACTTCCCAGCAGCACTTCCCAAACCCCGGTAGCAACCCCACTCATTCCCTATCATGGAGCTGCCTTCCATTCAACCTATACGACCTAGTGCCAGGTGAGCGACCCTTGATAGAACAGGATAAGGAATTGGTAAGGATGTATCCAATGTGACATCATGAGGAAGTGAGCGTCGACGCTCTATCAAAAGACGCGCATACAAACGCTATGCTATCAGCAAAAATCACCACTCATTGTCCAGCGCATGGTCTATTGAGCGCCACCATATTTTTTTTCTTGGAACATGGAAACCTAATTTGGTAAAACTGAATTACCACAAGTGCCACGGCAGCTCTCGCGTCAATTCACCGTAGTGGAGCCCTTATTCCACCTTGGCGATGTCTTTGACGTGAAATTTACCTGCCACTTTCCCCTTCAGGTCAGACAGTTCATATATTGTGTCGGAAATTTTCCTTGTGACCACACACTTGACAAATCGGGGCGCTAACTTGTTGCTGAAGTATCGCCCAGCGTTTGATTGGCTAAAAGACCGCCTCCATACCACCTGTCCAACTGACAGTGGTCTAGACCTCCGGCGTAAATTATAGCGCGCAGCGCTCTGCTTAAAGCCGGCCAAGAGTTTGTTAGTAACGCTCTCATAAAGCTGTTCCATATTTTTGAGCCCCTCCGCATAGTGTGAGGTTGGATCCTCTTCTTTTCCAGAGGAGGCCGTCCTCTGGCCGTGAAACGACCCATGGGGAACAGGGTGGAACCCATGGAATAAAAAAAAGGGTGAGTACCCGGTGGCTGTACTCACGGTATTATTCAAGCACGAGCAGATTTTTCCTAAATGCTCGCACCACTCCCGTTGGTTATCCTGAACCATTAATGATAAACATGTTAAAATCGAGGAATTGTATCTCTCACTAGTGTTATTCTGAGGGTGATAGTAGGCGTTATAAAAGAGGTCAGTGATCCCATAAGACTCCAAGAATCCTTTGAACTCTGCTGAAATAAATTGCCGTCCATTATCCATAACTATGGTACGAGGCACGGAGCACGGCAAAAATATCTGACCCTCCAAGCATTTAATGATTGCCTTGGATGTAGCTACTCTCAGCGGGAAAGCCCAAACAAACTTGCTAAAATTATCAACCACCGTCAAAATATACGAATTTCGTTTTAGAGATAATGGAAGAGGACCAACCAGATCCATGCTCAACGACTGCATGGGTCTGGATGCACGCTTTGGCACGGACATAAGTCCTAAGGGCTTCTGAGTATTATGCTTATAAGCTTTACAGGTATCACAACGCGATATGTATTGCGTAACGGCATCCATTAATTTGGGAGCATAATACGTGCGTGACAGAATTTCTACAGTTTTTCGTACACCCGGATGGCAAAAACTGTTGTGAGTATCCCTAATAAGGTCTCCCAACGCGTCACTAGGTACAACGACCTTCCAATCCCGTCCGCCTAAGTTTTGAACAGGGTCGCGAGTGGATTTGCACAACCGAAATAGGCGATCCTTATCCACTACGAAGTTGGGCATTGAGCCTGGATCGTCCGTGCATGCCTGAAGTGTACGCAGGTACCACTCATCGGTTACATTCTGGAAGGGTGCGGGGAAGGTTAAGGCGGCAACCTCTATTCTACTAAGGGCATCAGCCAAGTTATTTTCGCAGCCCTTTTTATACACAAAAACGTAATCGTATTGAGACAGGCGACAGGCCCACCGGGCGAGTCTGCCACTAGGAGAAGACAGATGATCCAAATACTTAAGGCAATCATGGTCACTCTGAATTGTGAAACGTGTGCCATCCAAATAGCTACGAAAGTGGTGCACTGAGTCTACGATTGCTAAAAGTTCGCGCTCCGTAGTACTATATAATCTTTCCGCCGGAGAAAGTTTGCGTGAAAAATACGCGATTGCATGCTCGCCACCATCTGGCCTGTTCTGAGAAAGAAAACTACCAATGCTCACACCACTTGCATCACACGTGAGCACATAAGGAATAGAGTAATCTGGAGGTTTCAGAACTGGAGATGACGTCATGGCTCCTTTGAGAAGAATAAAGGACTCCTCCGCGGAGGAATCCCACTGAAACTTTGAACCACGGAACTTAACGCTGGTCAGTTTGCAGAGAGGAGAAGCGATTTTTGAAAAATCTCTTATGAACCTACGATAGTAAGAGCATAATCCAAGGAAACTCTTAACTTCCTTGACACTTCGTGGTCTAGGAAATTCCTGCATAATTCGGATCTTTTCGGGATCCGTACGGAGTCCCTCGCGATCCACGACATGACCGAGATACTTTAAACTTGCTTTACAAAATTCCGACTTGGATAATTTGATGGTAAGGTTGGCCTCCTTTAATCGCTCCAGAACAATACTCAGCGTTGCCAAATGAGATTCGAAATCGGGACTACATATGAGAATATCATCTAGATAGCAGAAGACATGGTCACCCTGATCGGTGAACAATTGTTCCATCATTCGTTGCATCTCAGCAGGAATGTTTTTTAAGCCAAACGGGGTGACCACAAACTGATATTGTCCCCGGCCCTCTACGAAGAATGCCGTCTTGCATTTAGACTCGTTGCTTAATGGCATTTGCCAAAACCCATGGCTCAGATCTAAAGCAGTGAGGTAGCGCGTATCTCGAAGATTATCGAGAATTCGGTTGATGTTAGGTAACCGATAACAGTCCGACTGCGTTACAGAATTTAATTTGCGGGGGTCCAATACAAATCGAGCGGAACCATCCTTTTTCGGAACAATAAAGGCATTATTAAGCCATGAACTCCTAGAGGGTTCAACTACTCCTAACCTGATCATTTCATCTAGCTCCTTAATCATCTGCTGACGACGCACATGAGACAAAGGGTACGTTTTTTGTTTCACCGGCGGGTGCGTACCGGTTTCAATAACATGATTAACTAAAGTGGTACGACCCAAACCTATTCTTTCAAAAGCGATGCTCTCAAACTGGTTGACCATCAGGAGCAATTGCTGCGCCTGTCGAGGGGATAGGTCTCCGGCGGAGGTTAAACACGAAGGCCTCTGAGGTCCGGAGGCAACTGCCGATAAGGAAGACGACCCCGACTCGTTTAAGAACCTACTCGAATGAGGAAACAATTTCGGTGTAAGCCCGGAACGCTTCAAAAAGGGAATGCCGAGCACCAAGCAAGTATCTAAAGAAGGAACTACCTGGAATTCCACCAACACAGTTTGGTGATCATAATGTAAGGGCAACTGGATCGTACCCAGCACCCGATGTCCCTGACTATCAGCCGTGTGAACGACTCCCTCAGTAGTTCGCATAATAAACCGTAAGTCCTTAAAATTTTTATACAGATTACCACCTATTACGTTAATTGCTGCACCTGAATCTAGCAACGCCCTAAATGGTGAGCCCTGAATTTCACAATGAAGATAGGGTCTCTCATCCCTAGCATTTGAAATTTCTATGGCACCAAGGTTACGGCTATTATTTCTTAATTCTATTGTATTTGACCAACCCCTTAGCTCCGAATTACCTTGACCGGGTTGGTCCCCTATCTGTTTTTTGGAATTAAGGAGCTCGGCGGCGGACGCGAAGTATCCGTCAGCAAAGTAAAAGGTCTAGAAGTCTCGGCACGACTCCTTACGCGATTACTTGGCGACTTATCCGGTTCCTTCTGGATAAGTGGTTTGTGCGGACAGTCGCGGGCAATATGATGCGGAAGATTGCACAAGAAACACCTCAACAAGGTCGGCCCTCTACCGATAACCTTCTGTGAGACGGATGACACACGTGCCCTTACCCTTGGCTGCATCTGCAGCGGCCGGGGTGATACCTCACCACTCCTGTTCATTTGTTCGAAAGAGGCACATACTCTTTCCATCTCTCGTACTGACGCAGGCCGCGTACTGACAAGGACTGAGCTAAACCTAACGTGAAGGCCTCTCTTGAACACCTGTAACAGCTCCACCTCCGTCAAGGCAGAGTCCAGTGTACTGTTTACTTCCAAAATTCGTGATATATAATCGGTGGAAGATTCTTCGTGACCCTGCTTGGATGCCCAAATATCCAGCTTTCTATCTACCATAAAACTCTCCGATTCGAACCTCTCCAAAAAATGTGCCTTCAATGTAGCCCATCTCATAGGGTTCCTATACGTAATCCTGAAAAAGGTCAGGGCTCTGTCGCGCAAAAATTCAGGTAGGACGGGAGAGAGAGAGTCTACATCGAACCTACGTGCGTGTGCTATTTCCTCGAGCCTAACCAAAAACTGACGTACGCTACCCGAGCCATTAAACGGATCCACTGGCCACGATGAAAAATTGATATTTAATGGAGGTAATTGATTACCTCTAGTGCTAGGAGACGGCAACATTCCCAAGTCTCTTGAAGGGCAAGACCCGGTAAATGGCAAGGAAGAGTCCGAACGAGGGGCTGTCGCTCCGGAAACCAGTTCCATAGAAAATTCCGGGGCTCCTCGCAAATTAACATGTGCCTTAGACCTTTGAGGCAATATAACCTCTTCTGTAGGAGAGTGAACGAGGCCCCGATTGTAGCTCCATGCTTGCCGACGCAACCTGGGGAGTTTGTTACCCGGAGTGATTCCCCTTTCCATCAATTCCCCAATCAATCTCTCCTTAGTTGCACTCGTAATATTGTCAATAGGACTCATTGTGGACTTATCCTCAGCTAGCAAGGTGAGAGTTCTATCTGAAAGATTAGAAATCCCCAAGACTCTAGGCCACGCTGTTATTAATACGCGTTCCCAATCTCAGGAATAGCCTTCACCAGAAATTCCAATCGCATGTAATCGAAGAAAACAACTCTACCTTAAAGGCCTAAAATAGAATAATTCAATAAGTTCGATCACCCGGCCACGCTATTATAACACCGGTCTACTACTAATCTCGCCGACCAGATGTACGACAGCTAGTATTCGTCAAACTTAATTAGCGAAACAGCCGGACGGCTCTGAACGAATAATGTTATAGTTGGCAAACTTAGTGCTCTAAATATTCTATTTTTTGTTGATGATTTAAAAATCTTCAAAGCGATCCAAACTCCGGAATACGCCACTAACTCTATCCAACCGGAAAGAAAACGTAACGAATTATTCCTTGCCAATGCAACAAGGAACTTCTATCAGCTGCTAAACACCCGGCCAATCACAAGAAACTATGGCGTTCCACTAGCTCTGCCTACCCGATTACCGGCCAAATTCGAGATTATACTCCTCGTAAAACTACGCTCAACTCGATTTTTTCTAATTTTAGAAAATAACTACCTACACTCGCACAGCTTTTATCAGCCGCACGTTATTAGTTGGTTATTATATTTTATTTAATTAATAAATAAAATCCTCAACTCATACACAAAATGACCGCCAAACAAAACGGTACTCGAATCAATTTCCGCCCGACCGACTTGACTGAAGTACAAAGCCTATGCTTTGTTGTTTTAACGGTCCTGAATTGCTTTCGATTCTTTACCGAGTTATACGCCGTTAATCAAAATAATATAACAAAATTATACACCGTATACAATACAACAATGCACAAAATTTCGAATAAAAACAGGAAGAAAAGAAAGAAGAAAACATAAAATTCAAATACACAGTACACAACAAAGCAATGCACAAGATATTCAAATCAAAAAAAGAAAAAAAAACATAAAACTCAAATACACAGTATACAATAAAGCAATGCACAAGATATTCAAATCGAAAAATGAAAAAAGAAGAAAAAAAAACATAAAATTCCAATACACAGTACACAACACAGCAATGCACAAATTATTCTAGTACCAAAAGAAGAAAGAAAGGAAAAAAACATAAAAATACAAATTATACCGTCCAAGCCCGACGACGAACCTCTAGGTAGGCCCCGCGTTGAAAGGCGGCCAGTTTCAGACTTTTTACCCTTTAATTAATTAAGTTGGATTACTAAAAGCCTGGATGTTACAATGTATGACTCTTACTCCGGTAGCTCAGTATAGGTAAAACAAGGCTCAATAAGATCTCAAGATGTCGTGGGAAGAGGTAGGCATTCGTCAGTGCTTGGGTAGGTATAAATACATAATGAAACACATATTTGCTGTTAATTGGTTATATATTTAATCCTGACGAGCTGATACTCCGTCAGGAAAATCAAATGGGCAGATTTCTCTCTGCTACTCCGCTAACCTTTCAGATGGACAGGCAGTCGAAGTAATTTATTATCACACAACAGTCCGTTGCGGAAATGTGTCAATTCTCAAAGATTAGATCTCGCCAATCTCTAGAATACTCAAATATCACCATAAAATGACAAGCAAAAGAGGATAAATAAGGTTGATCTTACTCCAAAACAGGACAAAATGTATTATCCCAGATCCGCTTCAAGTGTATGACCAGGTCGACTCGTATATGGCCCTCTGACCTTATACTGTTACTACAGGGCCGCTGATGTGAAGAAATTCCCTCAGTGGTTGGCGACCGCCAATTCGTGTCGTAATACACCCACACGACTCAGTTCCTCGGGAATTTACCGGACAAATTGTATCAAATAAGAATGAACAATCAAATGTGAGAAAAGCTTGTTCAAGTTCGCGAACAGCGTCAAGACGAGAATGATGTTGACTTGATAACTTCGTGGCGAGAGAATGGGGTCGGAAGATCGCGGTCCCTTAATTTAAGGGATCTCAGCCTAGCGCCGCCATTTTGGAACTCTATAGAAAGTCCCTCGCGACCGTTAAAAAAATCATAAACCTTTTCGTTATTTTGCCAATGAATAGTCTATTTAAACTTTCACAGCGTAATTAAGTCGAGAATCCTTTTTGTATAACATCCGGTGAAACTTATTGTTTAAGAGACAATACTGGACCCTTCTTTTTTTTTATGTATCTCGAGTGAATTGTTATTCTCAGCCGTTGTTTTCAATATTTAACTATGTCCGTAATAAATTAAGCTCGACGTATTTCTTTAGAAAGGAGAAGAGAAATTTTTTGACCCCTTTTTTCTCTCTCGCATGACAATCGCGGTCATAAAAGCGCCTTCGCCCTCGAAATATATCTTGCGCAAAGTTTTATTTTCTTTTCTTAGTAACAATAGTTATCTGTGACTGCAATAAAACAGATCGCAGACGGAACACTAATTACCGATCCTCATAAAGTGTCGTGTATTTCTATACAAATGGGAAGACAAGCCAGCCACTCGAGGCAGTTAAGTTTGAAACAATAGGAAGCAATCCTTCTCGAAAATGACGCAAGATCTCCCTTTGACTGCTCTGGTTCACTATTTTTAATGGTTATTTTTTAACTACAATAAACTAATTGGTCGGCCGTACCCAAGTCCTGACACCTTTTAAAAACGGTTGTCTTTAAATACTTCTTAGCTTTAGGACACGCCACTCATATCTCTTATACTTCGAGGCAGATGTTTTTCGTATGAAAACCAGTCTGGAAAATTTTAAATGAAATTGGGTATCAATAGGAAAGGACCCCGCAACCTTTAAATTGAATGAGAAGCTAACCAAGTAGGCTACGGATTGTTACATTTCCATTATCACGTTAAAACACGGGACCGGGACTTAACGCAAATCTAATTTATCACGTTAAAACACGGGACCGGGACTCAACGCAAATCTAATTTATCACGTTAAAACACGGGACCGGGACTCAACGTAAATCTAATTTATCACGTTAAAACACGGGATCTGGATATGAAGTCACGTTTCACATCTCTTTGGATACGAAGTCACATCTCTTCCAAAAACTGAATTGGGCTAGAAACCTTTACGGCTACGAAACTAGAGGAAGAGAGACTCTTTTACTTATCCCAAACCATAATTTAACACTATTCAAGGGATCCTTCTCATACTCAGCCAGCAAATGCTGGAATGAGTTGCCCCAGGCCTTGAAGGAGCGGGTGAATAGTTGTACCTTCAGAGATGCTCTAAAGTGTTATCTTCTGAGTGGTTAATGGGTTTCTCAGTGGTTCATCGAATCGGGGATTGGGCATACGTGTTTGTGCGTTATCTCCTCATTCATTCTTTTAAAACATGCTTAACTATTTCAATGTATTACTGTCTAACTATTTCAATGTTGTCTCAACTATTTAATTTCCCATTTGTCATTTTGTAAAATTTGGACTCCTTTGAGGCTTTTCTTTTTTTCGTTCTTGCTGACAGTTAACCTGAGGCGGTATACTTTTTATTTTGTTTTCTGCCATACGTTTTTGTTTTCTTTTTATTTATTCTTTAATCTAGATATGCGGGGGTGTGGGATGGAAGCCCCCCGATGCCCTTGCGGTCGGGCTCACCCTACATTGGTGGTGTGTATCTCGGCCGGGGGAATGTTTGTGGGATGAGCCCGGACCTTTTAGTGTTTTCTCTCTTGAATGTATTTTTTGTGTCATCTATTTATTTTCTGTGTTTTTTTTTTATATTCTTGTTCTACGTGTTCAAGGGTGTGGGCTGAAAAACATCTGGTGTCTCCGTGGCTGGGTTCGCCGTATATTGGTGGGGTGTGTCTTGGCCGAGGGGATGTTATTAGATGAGCCCAGACCTTTTGATAGCTTCTGTATTTAATGTATTATCTGCAATTTATGTGTTTTAGGAGTGTTATTTAAATATATTTTGTACATACTATGTTGCTGTCAATAAACCTATATTTATTTATTATTTTATTTATTTTAGTGGTAAGCAAATTAATTCGCAGCAAATATTCCCTGTAGGCTGCATTTGCGGTGTGGGAAACCGAACCTGATACCATTGATGCAACACAAGGCATATATGGTATCTGGGGTATCCAGCGCACAGGCGAAGGCTCGGTGGCTGTCGAAAACCGTAGCAAGGTGACTATCAAGTCAACCTGTTGTGCGTGACGAGAGTTCTCAACGGGCGAATCAACTTAATTAATTAATCTCTTACGATGCTGGTTGAAAGGCAATTCATTTCATACAAATCTTATTTTAAAACGCTCAACTTTCTGTCATCGTGAATAAAAATTAGAAGAAAAACTAATTGATTTAGTATTTATATTGTAGAACTACATTTTATAACGAAATTATTTGACACTTAAATTTGAAAAAAAAAATCAAAAATAAATGTCAGGCAGGTACTAAATCTTGCCGATCCAAAGTCTCATCTAGCCCTTAGTTTAATATGGGGATATGTGTGTATGTCAATGCTCGTGAGGACTTGTTGGATATACTGAAGAAGCGCCAAAATCTTTACATTAGGTGTATTTTTAATGTTATTTGTTTTCATTATACTCGTATATCCTAATATCGTGTCACATTCCCTACGCTCCATCTCAGGCAGAACTCTTAGAGATCGGATCAGAAATGAGACGATAAGGTCTGTCTGTGGTGTTGAAGATATAGTGAGGTGGGGAAGAAGCAGAAGGCGCTTTTGGAGACTGGAAAAAATCGCTAAGACAGAAAACCCTAACAGCAGGAGATTACCAGGAAGGCCGCCGAAAATGTGGAAGGACAGCTGGACGTCATCATCTCAGGGCAGCCGTCACAAACAGGTCATACGATCTAAACCATGAGGAGGAAGAAGAAGAAGTGTCACAATCCAATGCCTTAAAATTAGATATCGAAGAAGTTCCCATGTTCTGTCAATCCTTCTTGGAGTGTCAAACAATCGAAGCTGTCATAAGTATCTGTGTGACAAATTCAATTCTCTTCTAAGTATGGACTGTTATTCCAATTTGGTGACAGCAGAATTCTTTGTACACCAACTCATCTTTTACGGTGCACTCGGCTCAACTTTGAAACGATCTTCCTGGCTCAATAAAATGCGTTACATCCTAATCAATATTCGTCGTCCTTCCTGAACCTCGTAGTCGAGAATGCTCTCGCTATTCCACCCTCAATTTCGTTGGAAAGCGAAGTTATTCTGTGAAGTTTTTTGTTTCTTTAAGTGAGTCAGCCGTTGTACACCAGCAAACTCACCGACCAAATATCTGTATTGAATCCGATGGCACATCGAAGTGAGTCAATCGGATCATATTGGCATGTTTATGTCCATTTTTTTAAATAATAGATGTGACCGAAGTAGTTGGTATCGTCGTACCCCCGAATATAAGGCTGAGAATGCCTGTGTCATTCGAGGGGAGTAGATGACGTCCGTGGTTTATCTTGCAAAATAGGCCACGGAGATCGTCTACTCCTCTATCTCCAAACCTGTTGTCTGTTCAATCCCAGCTGGGACCCAGGTATTTTAAAAAGGATTCCAGTCTGGTTCTCTTAGGCTAAGGCCACACCAAAGTGGTTCGCTAGGTGCTACGTGACTAATAAACCAGGTGACTTCAGGCTTGACCACACTAAAGTGTTTCGCACAAATTCATTTGACATTTGGGAGCAGTCTATCTTGCCAGATAGGCCACTGAGATCGTCTACTCTTCTATCTCCAAACCTGTTGTCTGTTTAATCCCAGCTGGAACCCAGGTATTTTAAAAAGGATTCCAGTATGGTTCTCTTAGGTTAAAGCCACACCAAAGTGCTTCGCTAGGTGCTACGTGATTATTAGACCAGGTGACTTCAGGCTTGGCCACACCAAAGTGCTTCGCACAAATTCATTTGACATTTGGGAGCGGTTGAGTCAACAAACGATGCCACTCTCAAAACTAACCAGAAAGCTTCTTCTCTCAGAGAATTTAAGTTTCAAATTTCGAACATCTCAAATTCGAACTTGTTGGGTGCATAATGAGTGCAACTCTCCACTATGCACCCAACAAGTGCATAGTGGAGAGTCAACAAACGATGCCACTCTCAAAACTAACCAGAAAGCTTCTTCTCTCAGAGAATTTAAGTTTAAAATTTCGAACATCTCAAATTCGAACTTGTTGGGTGCATAATGAGTGCAACTCTCCACTATGCACTTGTTGGGTGCATAGTGGAGAGTTTCAGCTTCTCTACAAAGAATTGCGGAACAAAACTTCCTCCATCTTGTAAAATCACTTGGTGACACAATAAAATTAACCAACATGTCAGTTCGCTAGGAGACTCACTAGATAACTAATATCATGTAGCGTGGCGCGAAGTATGGGGTGAGTTAGTTTGCTAGTATATGTCACCTAGGTCGCAGTGTAGCTCTAAGTACCAAGGGAGGCTCCTACCTGTGTGGCCGAGGCCTTAAGGTCTTTTGAATATCTTTCTAGTTAGTTGAAAGAAATTACAACATGGCAATAACCCCACCAGGCTATATCGTATACAATGAAAGTGTAATACTACACAATAGCATAGGGCGGGGTTCGAACAAACTTTTTCTGCACGGAAGTTCAATACATTACCACGCCGCCATGTACCTCAGTCATGTATCAATACGAGTATTTAGGAATAAACGAAATAAGTATTTCTTGAATCTCCGAAAAGACTTTAGTTTCACTTTGTGGTGCCATGTTTTATGTACTGACGATGAAGATGGAGGTCTTCGAAACCGGTAATTAACTCAAAATAAACTAGTGGTGAACACAAACATATAAAATAAGTGTTTTATTTATTTATTTTGTTTCTGTTTTACAGAAAAAAATAATATTTATTCCAGAATATTTAATCTTTCTTAACTCTTATACTATTACCATTCAAACTCTTATTTTCCTAGAGATTTATTTAAAAAAAAAATTTTTTTCAAATATTGTTTACACAAAAACATTGTAAAATATATCAAAATAAATTAAGAAAGAAAAAACTGGTTGATTGGAAAAAAAATCTTTAAAGTAATTAATCCGTCAAATGTAGATTTGTACGAAATTTGGAAAATAATTAAATTTAACCATTTATTATATAACAATAAATTTAACCATTTATCATATAACAATAAATTTAACCATTTATCATAAAACAATAAATTTAACCATTTATCATATAACAATAAATTTAACCATTTATCATAAAACAATAAATTTAACCATTTATCATATAACAATAAATTTAACCATTTATCATAAAACAATAAATTTAACCATTTATCATATAACAATAAATTTAACCATTTATCATATAACAATAAATTTAACCATTTATCATATAACAATAAATTTAACCATTTATCATAAAACAATAAATTTAACCATTTATCATATAACAATAAATTTTACCATTTATCATATAACAATAAATTTAACCATTATCATATAACAATAAATTTAACCATTTATCATATAACAATAAATTTAACCATTTATCATAAAACAATAAATTTAACCATTTATCATATAACAATAAATTTAACCATTTATCGTGTAACAATAAATTTAACCATTTATCTTAAAACAATAAATTTAACCATTTATCATATAATAATAAATTTATCCATTTATCATATAACAATACATTTGACCATTTATCATATAACAATAAATTTAACCATTTATCATAAAACAATAAATTTAACCATTTATCTTAAAACAATAAATTTAACCATTTATCATAAAACAATAAATTTAACCATTTATCATAAAACAATAAATTTAATCATTTATCATATAACAATAAATTTAACCATTTATCATATAACAATAAATTTAACCATTTATCATATAACAATAAATTTAACCATTTATCATATAACAATAAATTTAACCATTTATCATATGACAATAAATTTAACCATTTATCATAAAACAATAAATTTAACCATTATCATATAACAATAAATTTAACCATTTATCATATAACAATAAATTTAACCATTTATCATAAAACAATAAATTTAACCATTTATCATATAACAATAAATTTAACCATTTATCATATAACAATAAATTTAACCATTTATCATAAAACAATAAATTTAACCATTTATCATATAACAATAAATTTTACCATTTATCATAAAACAATAAATTTATCATAAACATTTAACCATTTATCACATAACAATAAATTTAACCATTTATCATAAAACAATAAATTTAACCATTTATCATATAACAATAAATTTAACCATTTATCGTGTAACAATAAATTTAACCATTTATCTTAAAACAATAAATTTAACCATTTATCATAAAACAATAAATTTAACCATTTATCATATAACAATAAATTTTACCATTTATCATAAAACAATAAATTTATCATAAACATTTAACCATTTATCACATAACAATAAATTTAACCATTTATCATATAACAATAAATATAACCATTTATCATATAACAATAAATTTAACCATTTATCATATAACAATAAATTTAACCATTTATCATATAACAATAAATTTAACCATTTATCATATAACAATAAATTTAACCATTTATCATATAACAATAAATTTAACCATTTATCATATAACAATAAATTTAACCATTTATCATATAACAATAAATTTAACCATTTTTCATATAACAATAAATTTAACCATTTATCATATAACAATAAATTTAACCATTTATCATATAATAATAAATTTTAAAAAATATATAAATCGAATCAGAAAGTTTGAAAACTTTAGACCACGGCGCCGATAAAAAAGTGAATTGATTAAATTAAAAAAAAGTACTTTTTAACATTGTAAAACCAACAAGTTGAATCGAGAAACCATTTTTGAAATATCAAGGAGAATCACATGGTAGGGTTTTGCCTATGTGGTTCAATGAATCGTTACTTTTTGCCGAGTATAAATGCAGCGTACCACATCCTCTAGTTGCACACAACCCTCACAACAGTCCTAGGAGAGTTTCTTCTTTGGAGGTTGTACAAAAAGTTAATTAAAAGCTTTTATTTTTTTATTTTTCTTCGCATCAAGAGGCATCGTAATAAATAAACACAATGAAATTTCTTGTAAGTACCGTTTATATTTTTATTTTGTAAATATATTTTTTTTAATAATGTAAAAAATATCGAACAATTATTTTATTTAATAAGTTTGTGTTAACTCTTGAGTGTGGTGTTTTTTTTATGATTATGTGCGGTATGTTATGGGATGAATTTTTTAGTCTGCCTGGAGTAATGAAGTGTGAAGGATTTGATTCGTATATGCAACGGGTTATTGTAGAATAAAAAAATTGGAAAGATATATCGATTTATTTTTCCATGTTATATGTCCTTAGTAAGATACAGGCAAAGCCTAGTTTACCGGGGACACGACAAATGAAAGGCAACGTACCCAGAATTATTAAAATTGATTGTCAGTAACATAGTTTCTTTGTAGTTCATCTTTTCTTGGTAAGTTTTCTGTGGTTTTCTTGCCATATATATGATTTTCTGATCATATGCAGACGCGGAGAGATACCTAGTCTAATGGTTACAGCCATTATCTTCCTATCCTTACAAAAAACTTATTTATTTAGTACAGACAATAGCCTAGATTTCTGGGGACACAACAAATGAAATGTATAAATTGTACGTCCACATTAAATTACCAGTAATTTTTTCACAATGTATTATAATTTGTTTTATCAAACACTGTTTATTCCACTTTTTATAACGGTATAACCCTACCAGTTTCAAGGTTTTCATCTCACCATCAGGGGAGCACAAACAAGACTCTTGTCTTGTTTGTGTTCCACTGATGATCAGGTGAAAGATTTGAAACCAATAGGGTTATACCGTTACAAAAAGTGGAATAAACAGTGTTTGATAAAACAAATTACAACGTTAATGTCTTAACCATAAATAACATACAAATTATGTATTTATAAGATTTTTTAATAATTTTTTTTAAAAGAATATGTTATGACCGAAGTCATAGGTATCCTTATACCCTCGAACACTAGGCGGAAAAAGTGCCTGTGTCGTTCGAGAGGGGAAACACAGCGCGGGGTTCGAACCGACGACCTTTCGCACGGAAGTCCTGTGCGTCCTGTGCGGCCATGCACCTCGATCGCCCGGTTTCTTTCCATACCATATATAAATTAATAAATAATTTATTAACTTTATTTTTTTAAACATGGTTAATCAAGGTACATTTAGCGAGCGTATTGTTATGTAATATGATTTTTCCAATTAACCGGTTTATTCAAGACACATTTAACTATTATAATCCACGACAGATTTTACGATCAAATATATTTTCGTTTAAGTTTAGTAAAACAACAATTATTAATCTCTGTAAAATAATGTCAGAACAAATAAAGGAATTTTTCAAGGATAAATAAAGGGAAACTAAGGAAAATTGGGATAAAAGAATATTCTGAGTGATGTCATGTTTTATCAATTATCTCTTAAAAGTAAATAAGAATTGTATACATCTGTGTATTTGTATTATTTCACTAATTACATTAATCCCCGCGACTCATGTTTCTACCTCCTATATCGTAACTCTCTTCAGGCAGAACGATCTGAGTTTATTACGATAGCAATGCTTAGATCTCACTAGTGTCATGTTTCATCGGGAGTGTGTACGGTATATTGACTAAAGGGATATATATTATTTTCATCAAAGGTGAAACCTTTGAAAAAAAAAATCTTTTTGTCACTCAAACAGAGATTGTCTATTGGCTTTTTCAGTGCACCGCTTCTCTTTTTTTACGTCGTCCTTTACTGTCCATGCAGTGAGCCTCTGGAATCAGTTACAAACCAATATAAGACTCGCTCCATCCTTGTCATGCTTTAAGAAGCGACTAAAAAAACTTAATTTCTAGTCAGTAAAATAACGTGTTTCATTCCTGATTTTTCCTTTCCTCTCCACCATCCCTTCCTTTCCTTTTGATTGATGATATCTCACTTTATATGAAAAATAATATTCGGGTGATTGTCCGTCTTTGTGGGGTTCGTGGGCATATGCTCACGTATGTGTTTATGGATTTCGTGGGGATTTGAATGATTTAAGCGACCACGTAACTTGCTTCATTTACTTTTGTCTGGGTGGTTGGAAGAGATTGCCACCTGACAATAAGCCCGCCAGATTGTATTTTCAATAAAAGTGTTAAATAAATAAACCTTTTGCATTTTTCTGTTATTTATTAGAGTTAAATTTTTGCTTATGACTTTATATAACCGTGTTTTAATGATTTATTAAAACACGGTTATATATTTGGATTTATAAGGTTTTTAATACAAAAATAATTTGTCGATACATGTTGATGCGTTAATGCCCACCTTGATGTATAAAAGTGAAGTTTGGATATCAGAGAAGAGTGGTAGAAGTAGAATAAATGCGTGTTTTGCGAAGAATATCTGGTATTACAATGTTTAAACGAGTAAGTAAAATTAATATGTACACGTAAGTTGAGTAGAACGATAGGAAGATATTGGCTGCGGCCATAAAATAAGGTGCTTTCCTGCATCTGCAGATGTTTACAAAAATATATTTTGTAAGAAAACCGCAGAAAACTAACCAAGGGAAGCCGGACTACAAAGAAACCTTTGTAGATCTTCAGATATGTGATAGTAACACATTCGGATTTAGTGTATTGTGTAGTATTCTAATATTATTATAATTTTTGTCAGATGTTATAAGTAGAATCAAGAAAATTATTTTGCGATGAGACTTTGATACTATCCGGTTCGAGTCCAGTTTAAGTGTTCCATTGACTTTGTTTCCTATCGCTACAGACTGTTCGATGCCTGTCTTAACTCTTTTATCATCATCTTCCATCATTACTTTGGATTTTGCAGCATTCATTCTCATAATATATTAAAATAAATTCAAATAGATGCATTTATTAAAATAACAATTTATATAGTGCCGTTCAGATAGCTGACTTTTATCAAGCGCGCTCTAACACATTATTATTGACACAAAAAAAATTACAAAAAATAAACAATTTAGCGTAAGGATAGGAAGGTATTGGCTGCTGCCTTTAGATCAGGTGCTTCCCCGCATCTGCACATGTTCAGTAAAACATATTTAGTAAGAAAACCGCAGAAAACTGTTTAAAGGAAGACAAAATTCAAACAAACCTTTGTATATGTTTCGATATGAGATAGTAACACAATTCGATATGTGATAGAAACAGTAAAAAAAATAATGCTATAAAAGGTTGAGAATCTGCGACACAGATGGCACCAGACCACGCCCAGGATGTTCACTCTCGAACACTCCTAAATGAGAAGCGGAGCACGCACATCATCTGCGACGCATTCTGCATAATTCTGCAAGCTGCATTTTGCACATTGTGCAATGCAGCGCGCGTAGCGAGCCAGATCTGGTTTCGATGGCCTTGCTCCGTAAATACTCCTTTTATATGGGTAATGAACCATTGGCTCAAGAGTCAGAAAGGAAAAAATATGATCTACATAACCTATAAAAATTCCGTTACACTTTGTATACCGAGCCTGTCTTTTAACGTGATAAACTAGATTTGCGTTGAGTCCCGATCCCGTGTTTTAACAAGATAAACGAGATTTGTGTTGAGTCCCAATCCCGTGTTTTAACGTGATAAACTAGATTTGCGTTGAGTCCCGATCCCGTGTTTTAACGTGATAAACTATATTTGCGTTAGGTCCCGATCCCGTGTTTTAACAAGATAAATGAGGTTGGTGTTGAGTCCCGATCTCGTGTTTTAACGTGATAAACTAGATTTGCGTTGAATTCCGATCCCGTGTTTTAACAAGATAAACGAGATTTGTGTTGAGAATCCTGTGTTTTAATGTGATAAACTATTATAAATTTGCGTTGAGTCCTGGTCCCGTGTTTTAACGTGATAAACAAGATTTGCGTTGAGTCCCGATCCCGTATTTTAACGTGAAAAACTAGATTTGCGTTGAGTCCCGATCCCGTGTTTTAACAAGATAAACGAGATTTGTGTTGAGTCCCAATCCCGTGTTTTAACGTGATAAACTATTACAGATTTGCGTCGAGTCCTGATCCCGTGTTTTAACGTGATAAACAAGATTTGCGTTGAGTCCTGATCCCGTGTTTTAACGTGATAAACTAGATTTGCGTTGAGTCCCGATCCCGTGTTTTAACGTGATAAACTAGATTTGCGTTAAGTACCAGTTCCGTGTTTCAACGTAATCGATACCTCTTCTAATGAAGAACACACATACTCGTATTACTGCCATCTACTAAATATTTCTTTTAAAAAAAAATCCACCCTCAAACAATAGTCTCCTGATTTCCAAGATAATTAATACACTTGACAATGAAATTATGCACAAATTGATTTTAATGTCGCATCATCAATCATACAATGAGGTGCCAGATCTTGAAGATTTAGACATTTTAATTTGGAGACCAACCACAGTTTCGGGATCCGGTTAAAATTTGAATATAGCGCGATTATCAAGTTACTTTCAAAAGAAGATAAAATTCAGGCAGAAATTAAATGACGTTTATATGCTAATTTACGTACTATTGAATAATTTTCTTGTGTATCCTTCGGAAGTGTTGCCGACCTCTGGCATCTAATAAATTAGCAAATTTGCGAGGTATGAGTTCATTATTCCTCTTTCATACTTCGCGATGTTGGCGTTAATTTGCAGAATCCTATTTGTATTAATTGCCTGCGAACTCTCAGCAGTCTCGTTATCCTTCTGAATGTATAATGATATGTAAACTTAACACTATGAACTATTCAAATTTCTTGAATAATATTAATATTTAATTTAACTTCTTCTATATAAATAGAGTAGAGTGAAGTATCTTTATTAACATTTATAGTTCTCTTGTTGGCAAACCAGCAGTATTTCATTTCATAAAAAAATAAATGCTTTTGATTAAAAAACAGGAAATGCAAAATAAAAGGTGAAGAAATAAGAAACAACTAAACAATAACCTTTGTGGACTTTTTAGTAAGTCATCTGCCTTTCGATTCTGGGGTTACAGGAGCAATTCCCGTTGGCACCCAAAATTTAAATATTGGGTGTTAACACAAGTTGTGTCCGTTTTCTTTCAAATTTAAAAATGGGCACCAAAAGTAAAACAAAATGGTAAAGGTTATACGTCATTTGAAAAAAAATGTTCTGCTCTACAAAATATTGTGTATGCTTTTACGTTATATATATTATTTTATTTGATTACAAGCCTTCGAAATGGAATGTCAAGTAGATGAAAGTGAGCATATTCGACACCTCTCTAGCCTTCGAAATGGAATGTCAAGTTCGCGTTCAATCGAGGGAATAAAGCTGCCAAAGCTGCTTGCGATATTTGCAAAGTGTACGGTGAAGATGCTTTGCGGTGAAGAACAAAAATTAATATTCGACAATTGATTTTTGTTGTTTTCACTCAAAACATGTGGAACCCAAGAACTTCTGAACTTTTCCCATTGATTTAAGATGGCGGTATACAGTCATGTGACTGGTATAGATTCATCTGCTCAGCCAATTCTATGGTGGTTTGAAGAGGATCTTCATGAATAATATGGTTTAAGCGAGGTGTCGAAAATGCTCTCTTTCGTCTACTTGACATTCCATTTTGAAGGCTTGTAATCAAATAAAATAATATACGTAACGTAAAAGCAAACACAATATCTTGTAGAGCAGAAAATTTTATTTCGAATGACGTATAACTTTTAGCATTTGGTTTTACTTTTGGTGCTCATTATTAAATTTGGAAAAAACGGACACGACTTATGTTAACACCTAATACAAAAGGGGCTTCATACTGGGTTTCACTCAAAACCGCTTATAATATTAATGGGGGTTGAAACGGGTTTATTTATTTATTTTCTCAAAACAGGCTTAGCCCAATTAATTTGAAAAAAAACAAGAAATGTTAACATTAAAAATAAAGAAAAATTATATAGAATAAAAAAAATGTATGTAAAACAAAAAATAATGTATATGCATACATATTATATACGCTCAAACATACACATATATTCTAAGTCATTTAAGTACGTTTATGAGTGCTTTCTAACGCGCTCAATTTTAGAATAAAATTTTCTTTTGCTTTTGGTAATGTGATATGAAATATGTCAATATCCGAAGCAGTCCCGTTTAGAAGAGTTAAGGCCCTTCCAACAGGCATAGCGGCTGGAAGACCCGTTCTTGCGTATGTTATTGAGAACAGTTCTTGCCGGCGCAGTTCTGTGTAATTGTTGGGAACATTTAACGCTAATCTTTGTAGAAATGCTGGACAGCTCACAACTCCTCGAACGAGTTTGACAACGTACCTATACCAGGAGACGCAGATCTCTTTTTACGCTCAAGGAGTTATACCCGAGCATGCCCAGCAGACACTGAGTAGGGTTGACACATAGTAACATACCTATTTTCAACAAATCAACTACATACATATTGGAAATAATCAGAATATACATATTCTAGATTTACAATAAATAAAGATTATTGTTATTTTTATAATCAAACCTTTTTTTATTCCACATTGTAAAACGGTACACCCCTACCGGTTTAAACGCTTTCCCCTCATCATCAGGAGAACAAACACAAGAGTCTTGTTGGTGCTCCCCTGATGACGAGACGAACACCTTGAAACTGGCAGGGTTATACCGTTGTATAAAGTAGAATAAAAATTATTTGATTAAACAAATTACAATGTCTTTAAACCTCCAGTGTTATAACATAGATGGAAGCCATAACTATAAATAAAGATTATGTATAAAATAATTCGTATGGGACATTAGAAAAATTCTGAATATAATATTTTCTTCGGCCCCTTCATATTGGGTCTTCGAGCTTACAGCCAATTGAGAAGACACGTAACTCGCGGCTCGTCATCATACGCGTTGGTAATACTACACCATACTTTAAAAGGAAACATTCACACACGTCTAGGACATGTAAATATTGTTATCAGATGAATTTCTTGACAAGACCTTTTTCTATTTTTTGGGTACCATCAGGAACCGAACGTTAAACCCTCAAGTGTAAATCAAATGTCTTACCAATGGGTATCATCAAATACTCCGCTTAGTTGGTCTGTACGCAACGAAAGTGTTATATAATGCAATACCAAACAATTAACCTTTTTATACATTGTTTCAGATTGCAGCATCTTGTATCTTGACAGTATGTCATGGAGCCCTGATAACCATAGTCCCAGCTGTCTCACATTACCATACGCAAGACTCCCTTGGTCAGTATTCATATGGGTACTCTGGAGGTCCATCAGCTAAGCAAGAATTAAGGACAGTTGATGGAATAACCCAAGGAGGGTATTCTTATATTGATGCCAACAATGTGGTTCAGACAGTCAGCTACGTCAGCGATCCAGTCAATGGATTCAGAGTTGCAGCAACTAACATACCTTTGCAAGCCCCACACATTGTGACACCTCTTGTAGCTCCATTAGTCCCGGTTACATCTATAGAAACAGTTCCAGCTGAACCTAGAACAGAAGAAGTAGCTAAGGCAGCAGAAACAATAACACTAGAAGAAAAATCAGAAATTATTCCTCCCACAGTGCCAGAAGAAACTCCAGAAGTTAAAGCAGCCAGATTGGCACATTTGAAAGCTTATGAAGAAGCTAAAGTTGCTGCTGAACATTCACGTAAACGCAGATCAGCTGCCATTGCTCCTGTTCTTTTCTATTCTCCCGTCATCTCCAGTCAATACCAAGTCCAGGACAACCTTGGTCAGTATAGCTATGGTTATAATGATGGTCTATCCGCTAAAGCAGAGTCTAGATCGTTCAATGGCGTAACCAGTGGTGGTTATTCTTACATAGACGCTAATGGACAAGTCCAAAATGTGAACTACATCGCGGATGCCCTTGGCTTCAGGGTTGCAGCTTCCAATCTTCCAGAAGGACCGAAAGCTGTCGAAGTTCCCGCTGCTGAAGCACCTGTAGCTCCAAGTGAGACTCCCGAAGTTATTGCCGCCAAGACTGCTCACCTCAAAGCCCATGAAGAGGCTAAAGAAAGACTGAACGTTAACTAGATGTATTTTTGATTGGATCTCTAGAAAATTTTCTGATTGTAAACTGACCAGATGAAATTTTTGTAAATTCTTTTCTTTTTGCACTATTTAAATATTGGTATCAGTTATATGATTTGTGTCCCACTAGAAATAAAGAAAATAGTTCAAGATTTTGTTTTATTTACAGTCGACTTTGACCATTATTTATTTTACAAAATATTATTGAAATTCACAATGCGACTGAATACAGAAATAAAAGGTATCATAATCGATATTTTTCGGATTAGTTATAAAATATTGCCATATGCCAAAAACCCACTAAGTTGTGTTATATACAATGAACATAAAATACAATAAATGATACACCTATATAATTATCAAAACACTTAAATGATTAATATTAATTTTAGTTAAAAAGAAGTATCATACATACGTTCTGCTGCACTAAACAGGCTAGGGCTTAGAAGGTCTAGGGCCGTATGCCGTGCAAGGGAAAAAAATATTCACGTGCCATTTCTCTGTCGGTGTATTATAAAGTATTTTATTAGTTTTTCATTGTATACATTCCAAATTTGTAACTTACTACAATGTTGCATTATCTTTCAACCAATCAAAAATATGTAGAACAGGCCTTAAATGAAAACTAGACTGAAATCGTTTTTTTTTTTAAATCTTGGTTCGAACGAGAATTCAATTCGCAGCTCCCAGGCTAGAAGACAGGCGCCCTACCAACTAGGCCAAAAAGGTCACCTTACCAACCAGGTTATAATTTATTTATTTATTTAATTAACGACACAACAGTGTTTTTATATACAAATGAACATGTGACAGGTTATACAAGTACTTAAAATTATTGACAAATAATACAAAACTTTATCTCAAACTAACATGAAGATACAAAAATCAGTAGTAATAACAAATTCCAGTAATTTTACAGTGTAGGTAGGGAACAGAGCACCAGACTTCCCTTTTTCTACACACATACTTTGCTTTTTCTACACATTTTCACACAACTCCTACGAATTCTCTGACTATCTCCGTTTCCTTCTTACAAAATATCATTAACTTGATCCAGCCTTACTTTCCTTGGTCTTCTTCTACCACACCTCCCACTCACATTTGTGCTATATATTTGTTTTGTTAGTTTTTCTTCATCCATTCCCGCACGAACAGGAACGCACCTATGCGTTTACGTTAGGCCTCAGCCACACAGGTAGGAACCTCGCTTGGTGCTTAGAGCTACTTAGAGCGAGCTAGGTGTCATATCTTAGCGTACCAACGCACCCCATACTATTACAATGGCCACACTGCACGCTTCGCGCCACGCTACGTGATTATTAGTCACCTAGTGAGTCTCATAGCGAACAGACGTGTTGGTTAATGTTATTGTGTCACCAAGTGATTTTACAAGATGACGGAAGTTTTAATAACAGCTGTGTATAAAAGTAAGCCTTTGTGGAACCCATCGAGCAAATTATACAAAAATGTACCTGTAATAAAATCACTTTGGAATGAAGTTGCACAGGAAGTAAATAAAGATGGTAAATTGGAATGAAATTGGTTGAGAGTGGCATCGTTTGTTGACTTAACCGCTCCCAAATGTCAAATGAATTTGTGCGAAGCACTTGGTGTGGCCAAGCATGAAGTCACCTTTTCTATTAGTCACGTAGCATCTAGCTTATCACCTAGCGAAGCACTTTGGTGTGGCCTTAGCCTTACGGTTGAAACTTCGTAATAGGCCAAGCGGTATCCGGCACACACCCACTTATAGCGAAGTTGATTACAAACAAGTCCTGAAGATGTAAAAATGCAACGTTTTCGAAATGTAGCCATTCCACGCGGTACAATACTCCGAAAAATATTTTCAAGATTTTGTTTTTAATTATTTATATAACATCCTTTATTCACTATTGAGATACTTCGCCACATTGAGAGAATGATTTGCGGGTGAATTATAATATAAATATAATTCGAAAGAGCGACGAAGGGGTATACCAAGAAATGAAAAGAGACAGTTGGAGAAATTTTAGCTGATAGAAATGTGAGAAGTATGAGATACCGAGGAATACGTGCGATGTGCAAATTGAATTTGGACAAGGTAAATGCTGTGTGCATAATTATATAAAGATGTGGAATTCAAAGATTTGGGCGTAACCTTTGATGTCGGACTCACGTTCGTTAACCATGTCTCGCGTTTGATATCGGACTGTTACAAACCACATACTTGGTTTTATAATGAGAATATCAAGACAATTTAAAAGTACCGATATCCTTCAAAACTTTTGAAATTATCTCTAAGTAGAGCCAAATTAGAATATGTATCTACAGTCTGGGCACCTGATTAGTTCAAATATAAAAACAATGTGGAACAAGTACAAAAAAATCTTCAGATATCTATGGTACAGAACAAAGGGCGATTACCCAAAATACTGGTATGTTATGCTCACCATGTCGAACTTCTCACGGTGTGTAACTATGGAAGCCTTATCTACCTGTTTTTAAGAACTTTTTAAAATTGCAATAATTAAATATTAATAAAGTTAATTGCCAACGTTCGGAATAGATAATGTTTTTTGAGAAAATTATTTCAACTGCTGACTCTATATTGTTCATCACCGTCACCAGCATCACGCCAAGTGTCAATTGAGGTAAGGGGAAATGACAGATATTCCCTTCATTCTATCCTGACATACATTTTTGATTTTGCCACATCTAAATAAATAGTTTTATTTCGTATTGATTATTTCCAATCACCTCTTTGATTATGTCACAAAAAATCCAGTCCCGCGGTTTATTTGACAATTCTATAGAGAGCTTAGTCTTCAATACGTCGGATATTTTTTCCTTAAGTGTTTTTTTTTTCACATTAAAATATTTCTTACATTTTTGTTCATCAATTCCTGAATTGAGGATAAACTTTAAGGAATATTTTATAGTGAATATGGTGTATACTAAATGTAACTACAGATATATAAAGTGAATATGGTGTATACTAAATGTAACTACAGATATATAAAGTGAATATGGTGTATACTAAATGTAACTACAGATATATAAAGTGAATATGGTGTATACTAAATTTAACTACAGATATATAAAGTGAATATGGTGTATACTAAATGTAACTACAGATATATAAAGTGAATATGGTGTATACTAAATTTAACTACAGATATATAAAGTGAATATGGTGTATACTAAATGTAACTACAGATATGTAAAATGATTTTTGGTTTTATTACACGTCCACTACTGATCATAGTTAAATAAATTACATACAACAACTCGAAACAAGATGGCAAGAATCCATTGCGATTTTCCTACTTAAGGTTTTTCGATGTTGCTTTAACTGTCCCGCAATTCTAGAAGCACTAAGTTTATATTTACCTAATAAATATACCCTCTGTTCTACATACCAACTTACAGGACGAATATCATGGCTAAACACTCAGTCACGCGTAGTTAAGAGATATTGAACCAACTAAATGGCACTGTTGATATATTTTCGGCACCGCCTAGCACTATGAGAAGAATTCTGGCTGATATTCTTCCTAACGAATAAGCTAACGCTAGAAGCAGATCCTCTTTGTGAAACAGGAGAAATCCGTCCAAAGTAGATAATGAGTCTCTGGAATCAGTTACAAACCAATATAAGACTCGCTCCGTCCTTGACATGCTTTAAGAAGCGACTGAAAAAACTCAAAATTTCTAGTCAGTAAAATAACGTGTATCATTCCTGATTTTTCTTGTCCTTTCCTCTCCACCATCCTTTCCTTTCCTTTTGATTGATGATATCTAACTTTATATGAAAAATAATGTTCGGGTGATTGTCCGTCTTTGTGGGGTTCGTGGGCATGTTCTCGCGTATATGTTTATGGATTTCGTGGGGATGGATAGTCATTTGAATGATTTATGCGACCACGTAACTTGCTTCATTTACTTTTGTCTGGTTGGTTGGAAGAGATTGCCACCTGGCAATAAGCCCGCCAGATTGTATTGCAATAAAAGTGTTAAATAAATAATAAATAAATAAATAAATAAATAAGTATCTTTTCCGCCTACCCTAAAAGGAACTTGTGGTGAGTGTAAATACATATATTTGTTCTAACTTCCATTCATCATAAATCTATAATTGTTCATATAATGTATAAAAACTAACCGGTCCCATGCACTGTTTCTAAGTTTTTATAAAGTTTCTGAACTGTTACAAAAAATTTATGTTGTAAAATGGTGCCTGTATATAAAATGTTTAAGGGGTTAACTTCTCATTCCTCTTATAAACAACTATTTTCAATTAACAAATAAAATATCACATTAAACACAACAATACTGCCCCGACACATCAACTGACAGCTGAATGTCAATTCCATAAAATCTTTACACTAAATCAGAACGTGGATAAAACTGATTTATTTCAATTTTATAATTGAATTATTATAGCGTGTGTTTAATTTTAGTTACAAAAATAAATATAATGTGACATATTTAGTTATATTATTATTGACAATAATGAGCAATAATATTTACATTATTATCGACAATTTCTACACAATTTCTTAGATTTTCAAAACATTTATTTTTCCCCTTGGATGATCAGTCGAATATTCTGAACGATAAAACAATAAAATTTTGTGAATCGAACCCTGGACGTCCATTTCGAAAGTATTATAGTTAAGTATTAAATAACCTTAAAAATAAATGATTTTCTTATAACACTGACGAGCTCCTCGGCTTTCAGGTAGAAAGTTGGCCTTTCTACGAGTATTATGTTCAATTCCTACTGGTACTCAATAAAACGTCTTTTAAGATATTTCTTGTAGGCTGGAGGAAATTGACAAATGATAATTAATCCATTAGGTCGAACCAAATATAATAGAAGTGTAGGTTATACAAAAAAAGGAACTCTTTTCTCGATAAGTTTCATCTCTGTAACATCTACAATTGGATATATAATTTCCACGTTTAGTGTTCTCTGTGGAATTGTAGGAATCGTACCATGGGTCAGCAACCTAAGACACGCGGGTTGAACCCAGTTTCAAAATTGTCCTACCCGCAGTCTCTAAATCACCTTTAGTACCCAAGCGAAAACAAAAATGTTAGATCTCGAATGCGATATGTGTCTTCTTAATGAGGATGAATTAAAGAGGTTGTATAAGTACAGTACCCGGCGGTAAGTAATACACATCGGGCTTAAGAAAGAGTCTGTCGGCCATAATCGGCTAACTTCGGCTTTGTAGAGCGTCATCTCGGCCATTCATATACGTGTTCCGTCGCGATTTGTCAATTGTTGTCAAGCGTTCTAGGAACAGAGACGACGCTCTACAAAGCCGAAGTTAGCCGATTATGGCCGACAGTCTCTTTCTTAAGCCCGATGTGTATCGCATACCGCTGGGTACTTGTAAGTAAATTGTATGAGATATTCGAAGAGAACGAATATTGTGAAATCTATAGACATGGTGATAGAAAGCTGTGAAAGGAAAAATCAATACGATATATTCGTGAGTAATCAGAGATTGTAGTATGTTGTGAAATTTTGCTATTTAGATAGTATTTTCTCAGATGATGGAAGATATACGAGAGATATCGAACGAAACAAAGTCAATGCGGCACTAAGAAATATATACTCAAACCAGACAATGTCAAAATTGGCTAAGACAATAAATAATCCACAGGAGTATTTTAATATCAATTTTGATGTATAGGAATGAACCGTGGTCGTGGAAAAATACTTGACGTTTGTGTCACCTGTAAGTTCCAAATGCAACCATTGCTTTTTAGATTGCTACTAACCACTGAATTCAAGAGTATTTTGAGAACCGTTTGGCTTTCAAACGGCTTAGAAATTCTCATCACAAATTCTAGAGTTTTACATAAAAGCCTACATGGCCATTCCAAATTTTGGAATATCAATTCGTCTCTTAAAATCATAAAAGCCTACATGGCTATTCCAAATTTTGCTATATCAATTCGTCTCTAAATCTCTTGCTTCACAACGTCCATTTTTCGAGATAAATATCTTGAAATAGACCACTTTGTCAACCTCTTCATATTATCTAAGCAAAGCGCTTTCTTTGTTGATTTCAAGACTTTATTTTACATATTTTATCTCTATTTCATTCATAAATTGTGTCACTTTATATTCGTTATTGGTGATTAACGTTATATTGTCTTCAATCTAATGATAACTTGGACTTAATAAACCTACACACGCTCGGATATCTTTCCCTCGTGAGATAGCTGACAATTATACTATATCACGAGGAAAAGTGCAGTTTGATCCCAGCATCCCAGGCTGTTATAGAGACAAACTAAGTCCCTATCCAGCGCAATCTATAGTAGTAGATGGATTTTTTTCATTTTTATGATCGCGATATTACGTAGGGATGAAGCAGGAACTTCCCAATAGGACTCTTTCTCCGGTGACACACATGAGTGAGGAAAAAATAGTAGTGAAGACGGACTTAAGGTTGAATATCACGGCATAAGGTAAATTAGTCGCAGCGCAGTAAATACGCTTACAAAGCGGTTTAAGGCCTGAAGTTCAAAAGCCAACAAGTTGCTAGTACTTTCACTGAAAACTTCATATGCTAAAAAACGATTATTTGATGCCACTAGATATGAGTAGCCAATCGATCTGAAAAAGAACCGGTCTAAGGCTGAGTGGAGATCGCTTTGGAAATTATTAACTTGATTATTATTACAGTACCACAAAATGTTTTCTGCGGATTGATCCAGATGGACACAAAAAATACAACAGGGTGAAGGGACAATATTGAAGCAAAAGAGTTTGCCAAATCTACCATGGCCAGAGAGAAATTGGCTAGTTCAATAGCTTGGTTATACTCACGAGGAATAGAGGTGCGCCCTGATGCAACACAAAAATTTTAACGACTGTTTTGCCACGGAGGACGATCATCATCGACTAGGCAACTGAACTTCTAGACAGGCTTCAGAAATCGTGTGAGGGGTCATCCCTTGCAAGGAGTGAACGCGGACGTCACTTATCTAGCGGGTTGACAAGTCATAGCCTATCTGATAGTATTAAATTATTAAATGTAGCCTGCCATCGGCTGAAAAACATTACTTTACTTTCACGAGAGGAAAAAGGTTGCCGATGCTTGGATAATATAGAAGCGTGAGAGGGGAATAAAATGAATCTTAAAATTTCCATTTGAAAGAAGATTAATACTCGAAATTTATTTCTACCGAAATTCCAATGAAAATTTAAAAGGCGAGTTTACAAGTTTAACGATTTTAGTAATGAAAACGATCCAACCACTCAACAAAAACTTTTCTCGACTATTAGAATTTCTGATTATTTAATTTTGAATGTAACGTCTATTTTGTCTATTTTGAATGTAACGATTCCCTCCGTATCCTTGTGGCTCACTGCGAGAATAATACGTTTTTAATTTTCAGTGGTTACAAAAAAATAAGGCATTCTGGATTTTTTATTTATTATTAAAAATACAAGTCAATACTTCGGTTTAGATACGTTGGCATGCGGAATGACCTTGTTGAATGAATCTTCCAATATTATCGATGTCTTCTATATGTTACATCGGTGGATAAATTGGAGAGTGAACTTTATTGTAAACTGTGTGACGCAATATGAAAGCTCTGTTGAAGAATTCTCTCCACCACGCAAAAATGGGAAGATAAGAGAAGCTTGGACGTGGCAAAAAGTAATAAAGGGTTGCGTAGATTATCTGGGAACATCATGTATGGCAGAAAAAGGACTGAGGACGTAAGAAAATAATATGGATTGATATTATTGTAAGTACGATAAGTTTGGGAAGTTTGTATAGCCATATTAATTAAATCAATAGTATACCTATACAAAGTACGATAAGTTTGGGAAGTTTGTTGTATAGCCATATTAATTAAATCAGTAGTATACCTATACAAAATACGATAAGTTTGGGACGTTTGTATAGCCATATTCATTAAATCAGTAGTATACCTATACAAAGCACGATAAGTTTGGGAAGTTTGTATAGCCATATTCATTAAATCAGTAGTATACCTATACAAAGTACGATAAGTTTGGGACGTTTGTATAGTCATATTCATTAAATCAGTAGTATACCTATACAAAGCACGATAAGTTTGGGAAGTTTGTATAGCCATATTCATTAAATCAGTAGTTTACCTATACAAAGTACGATAAGTTTGGGAAGTTTGTATAGCCATATTCATTAAATCAGTAGTATACCTATACAAAGTACAATAAGTTTGGGAAGTTTGTATAGCCATATTTATTAAATCAGTAGTATACTTATACAAAGTACGATAAGTTTGGGAAGTTTTAGCCATATTCATTAAATCAGTAGTATACCTATACAAAGTACGATAAGTTTGGGACGTTTGTATAGCCATATTCATTAAATCAGTAGTATACCTATACAATTACGATAAGTTTGGGAAGTTTGTATAGCCATATTCATTAAATCAGTAGTATACCTATACAATTACGATAAGTTTGGGAAGTTTGTAAAGCCATATTCATTAAATCAGTAGTATACCTATACAAAATACGAAAAGTTTGGGAAGTTTGTATAGCCATATTCATTAAATCAATAGTATACTTATACAAAGTACGATAAGTTTGGGAAGTTTTAGCCATATTCATTAAATCAGTAGTATACCTATACAAAGTACGATAAGTTTGGGACGTTTGTATAGCCATATTCATTAAATCAGTAGTATACCTATACAATTACGATAAGTTTGGGAAGTTTGTATAGCCATATTCATTAAATCAGTAGTATACCTATACAAAGTACGATAAGTTTGGGACGTTTGTATAGCCATATTCATTAAATCAGTAGTATACCTATACAATTACGATAAGTTTGGGAAGTTTGTATAGCCATATTCATTAAATCAGTAGTATACCTATACAAAGTACGATAAGTTTGGGACGTTTGTATAGCCATATTCATTGAATCAGTAGTATACCTATACAAAATACGAAAAGTTTGGGAAGTTTGTATAGCCATATTCATTAAATCAGTAGTATACCTATACAAAGTACGATAAGTTTGGGACGTTTGTATAGCCATATTCATTAAATCAGTAGTATACCTATACAAAGTACAATAAGTTTGGGAAGTTTGTATAGCCATATTTATTAAATCAGTAGTATACTTATACAAAGTACGATAAGTTTGGGAAGTTTTAGCCATATTCATTAAATCAGTAGTATACCTATACAAAGTACGATAAGTTTGGGAAGTTTGTTGTATAGCCATATTCATTAAATCAGTAGTATACCTATACAAAATACGATAAGTTTAGGAAGTTTGTATAGCCATATTCATTAAATCAGTAGTATACCTATACAAAGTACGATAAGTTTGGGACGTTTGTATAGCCATATTCATTAAATCAGTAGTATACCTATACAAAGTACAATAAGTTTGGGAAGTTTGTATAGCCATATTTATTAAATCAGTAGTATACTTATACAAAGTACGATAAGTTTGGGAAGTTTTAGCCATATCCATTAAATCAGTAGTATACCTATACAAAGTACGATAAGTTTGGGACGTTTGTATAGCCATATTCATTAAATCAGTAGTATACCTATACAATTACGATAAGTTTGGGAAGTTTGTATAGCCATATTCATTAAATCAGTAGTATACCTATATAAAATACGATAAGTTTGGGACGTTTGTATAGCCATATTCATTGAATCAGTAGTATACCTATACAAAATACGAAAAGTTTGGGATGTTTGTATAGCCATATTCATTAAATTATGAAAGCGAGAAGAGTTTTAAAATAGGAAAGTATGCAATACAAGATGTTACGACGTGGCAGAAGTGAAATTCGAGCATGTGTAAGGATATAATTAAATGGAAATCTGTTCTCTTTACCTACATAGCGGGATGAAGATGATGATTAAAGCATAACATTTATTTGGATGGGAGGAGGGTTGCACGAGATAAGTCCAGACTTTTTAAAGCATTTGATTTACTTTGTTATTCAAACGAATCTTATGAAATATATAATATTTCAATGCACATTTTTTTATATTATAATTACGTAAATTTCGCAAAACGCACTTTGAGGACCACTGGATGATTATAAATACGAGTATATCGCGAATCACATCCCGACTTATATTGGTTCCTATGGAAGGAGGGGAGCAATAAATGTTGGGGAATCCTGGAAGCCATGATCTTTGGTACATTTACACGCATTCTATACGCTATAAATACATTGCATGAATATAAATTTTTTCATTTGTAAGAAATTCTTCAACACTACCGAACTGGTGATTCAGACATATTGAATTGCGTGGCCGGGGGACAACGTTGTCTTCAGCCCCATTTTTTAAACCATTTTGCATGGATTTCTCCTGTTACGCAAATAGTATCTGCTTTTAGTTAGCTTATTCTTAAGAAATACTATCAGCCAAGATTCTTCTCATACTGCGAGGCGGTGCTGAGAATATGTGTAAATCCACAACGCCATTCAGTTGGTTCAGTATCTCTGTGCCACGCGTGACTGAGTGTTCAGCCATGATATTCGGTCTGTAAGTTGGTATGTAGAACAGAGGGTGATTCCTTGCACGGCTATATATACTAGAAACATATAAACTAAGGCTAAGGCCACACCAAAGTGATTCGCTAGGTGCTACGTGACTAATATACTAGGTGACTTCATGCGTGGCCACACCAAAGTGCTTCGCACAAATTCATTTGTCATTTGGGAGCGGTTGAGTCAACACACGATGCCACTCTCAAAACTTACCAATTTCATTACAACTTAACCATCTTTATTTAATTCCTGTGCAACTGCATTCCAAAGAATTTGCTCGATGGGTTCCACAAAAGCTCCCTTTTATATACAGCTGTTATTAAAACTTCCGCCATCTTGTAAAATCACTTGGTGGCACAAAAAATAAACCAACACGTCTGTTCGCTAAGAGATTCACTCCGTGACTAATCGTCATGTAGCGTGGCGCGAAGCGTGCAGTGTGGCCATTGCGACAGTATGCGGTGCGTTGGTTAGCTAGGATATGTCGCCTAGCTCGCAGCGTAGCTCTAAGCATCAAGCGAGGCTCCTACCTATGTGGCCGAGGCTTAAGTGTTTCTAGTATCACGAAACAGATAAAGCCACCTTGAAAAACCTTTAGTATAAATATCGATCGATCTTTTGCATTAAGAACCACTGAAGTAGGCAAGGAGCTTGTTTACTCGTAAGGGTGGTCTAGCTGCGGCGACTATAAATCATACATTTTTATTAAGTCTCCCAAAAAGGGTTATTTTCAAGTGCTTCCTAAAGCTGCACACGCCACCCATATATCTAATACTTTAAGGAAAATATTCTTCCAATTAAACTATTTCTAAAGAAAACATTAACCAAAAATAAATATATATTATGCAATAGTAAAAGAACACAGTGAAATGGCGAAACATGTACTATCGTCTAAAACAAATAGAAATATACATTATTAATTGGAATACTTTGCAAAGTTTCAGGAATACCCAAATAATATCAAATTTTATAAATCACAATCTATGTGTATAACGTCAACCTGAACATGAAGAAGTAAATACGAAGTTTGATAAAAAAAACAGCGAGAATAAAATTTGTTGTCAATAAGTATTTATTTAATCATTATTATTAATATGGCCTCCTTCCAAATGGTCGCCATTGGATAAAATACACTTTTGTTCACATTTTTTTCCAATTCACAAAATATTTGAGGATCGCACTTTTCGGGATAGCGTTTAGCTCAACCAGTAATTTTACCTTGATCTATGGTCCTAAAACGTTATCCTTTCAATTTCCTCTTCATTTTCGGAAGAAAAAAAAAAAGAAAAGCCGCAGGGGGTCATATCTGGTAAATACGGTGGCTGCGGCATCACGACGTTGTTGATTTCGGCAAAAACTTCACGAATTAGTAGTGAAGTGTGAGCCGGTGCATTATTGTGGTGCAAAATTCAGGAATTGTTGGCCCACAATTCTGATAGTTTTCTTCGGATTGTCGAAATCTTTGTCATTTTTAAAATGAAAAAAATCGCAAACATGCCTAAACGTGTTCTAAATACTTACTTGTTAACCCTTGCCTTACTGTGCTAACAAATTCCGCCAGACACGGTGCTGGACGCTAAGCGTCCAGTGAAAAATGTATATTTTAAATTAAAATTATGCAAAATCTGCTAGATTATTTTTTGTAATTAGCTATAAAAATAATTTTTTTATGTATTAAAACGTCGAATAATCAAATAAAATATAAGTCCTGGTCACTCACTATCCATCACAGGGTGGCAAACACAAACTGCCCATCCAATATGGCGGGAAATTGAAATGTACGAGTATATCACTGCAGCCAACGACAGGAAAAATGAGCTGGGCTCGATCTAAAGCAAATTGCCAGCGAGATTTAAAAAAAAACTCTTTTTTTTTATCAATCCTCATATATTATTTCTGTAGGTGAGATCTAAATCCATGACCTTTTCCCTATCCGAGAACCTGTTTATTTTTGTTTCCCATTTTGCGTATTTTAGGTCAAGGGATTTTAAATATTAAATGTTTTTATTTTTTCTCTGAATCTCTGTGTCAATAGTCTTAACCATAGTGTCCCAAACTTTTTTGCCCCGTACACCACTTGCCGATTTTTTTGTTTTCCGAAGACCCCCTGCCTGCCTAATATTGAATTTTCCTAAACTTATTAACTTCAAATGTGTTTTTGACAACTGACACAGTGCTGTTCACCTTGATAAGGTTTTTTTGTCGAGTGGACGATTGTAAAAAAAGAAAAACACGTACAATTTTTATTCTTACCTTTATTGAAAAGACACAAAATGCAAGTAAATATTTGGCTTTGGAACGAAACAAATCAAAACCTAGTAAAATTCTTACATAAAATTAATACACAAATAATACTGTTAATGAGATGGGTGAACCTGATGCTCTGATAGCAATGATTAAATATTTGGCTTCAAATTAGTTAGGTATAGTCTTAAATCTCCACGTTCAGCATTCGATTTCTTTATATAAGTATTTTCTATGTCTAATATAAGTATTATGTACACACAATCTGTGTTAAGTTTAATAAGACATTTACGGAATGCCTAAATATTGATGATGATTGCATAAATGGGATCCGCTCACGTGGACCCCCATTTACATCACGTGCACCCCAATTTTTTTTCTCGCTGACATAGACCCCCTGCAAGTCGAAATCGACTATTGGGGGTCCAATTTGGGAATCTTTGGTATCTAAACACAAGGAATAAGATGGTTGACATTAAATAGGAATTCCTAGTAAGTTAGTCAGTAAGATAAAAGAGGAATATAAATTTCCAGTATTATGCGAAAGTCGTCAAAATGTTATTTAATATAGGTACACGTATTTTTTTAATATTGTAATTTTTTTCAAAAATAAATCAATCAAAGCCTGATTTTAATATTGATCATGCAAGATTTCAAAAATAAATTAAAATTAAATCCAAGTCTAGGGTGGACAATTATGTATGAGGTGATGATACTGTGGCGGTCGCACACTCGGTCAATGACCGGCGATCCGACCTTTGCATTCCTTGACAATCCAAAACAAACAAGTGCAAAGTCCACACGCCGGTCATTCAACTCATTGCCGGGCGTGGAGCGCATTCCATGCCAGAGCGAGAAGGCACTACATCTGTCTCGCCAGTTTCGTATTTGAATGATACCTACATACAACATTAATCGTTTTGCGAATGCAGAAACGAGACGTAGGCATATCGCGAGCGCATTCCCGCACACATTCAAGAATGATATAAATACCTACGTCTACCAAATAAATCACTCTCTTTCTGCATTGCGATCTAAACGAGTTTTTTTTATCAACAAATCATCATCATCTCTCCCTTAAGGACATAGCTCCTAAAATACAAACAAATAATGTATGCAGGTGTAAAATGAAGTGAATATTTGTTCTGTCTGCCTACCCCTATATGGTCATGACTTGATGACGATAGTGATGATAGTAAGTCGATATATATATTTAATAAAATTTTCAACCAATCTCTGCCTACCGCAATTGGTACATGGCGAGTATGATAAGTCGACTTATTTATTAAAATTTTCGATAAATTTCAATTATCCTGTTCTCTCTGTTTACCCCAATAGAGACATGGCTAGAAGAGAATACTAAGACGATTGATTTATTAAAATATTTCGAACCAATTTCAATTTATTCTATTACTTACTTCCCATTATTCTATTTCCTTTTCTCAAGACTGTTTCATGCTCACGACACTGATAGTATCGATGGTGTCGCGATACTGCGACACAGGCTAGCGGTCCACTGCAAGTCTGAAAGCCTTCAAGCCGGGCTCGCGGAGATCCTGACTGCGATGCATGCTCCATTGGGTGCATTTGCATTCCCTATCTGCTCACCCGAGGGGGAGGTATTAGCATAATGCAAGTTGCAGGGAAGGAGATTGTCGTATGGCCGCTAAATGCACTAGAAAAAATGAAATATTTATAATTTGTAGGAAATGATATTGAAGATATTTTCATTTTGTTGAAATTAATTATTTGTTCAATCAATGCCAGATTATTCCAATTGGTGTCAAAAAATATAGATGTTTCTCTAGCTTGAATTCCTTCTCATGTTGGTACTCGTATCACTGTGATGAATGTGTTGATTCCTTGGCAAAGGAAATATAGATGTTTCTCTAGCTTGAATTCCTTCTCATGTTGGTACTCGTATCACTGTGATGAATGTGTTGATTCCTTGGCAAAGGAAATATAGATGTTTCTCTAGCTTGAATTCCTTCTCATGTTGGTACTCGTATCACTGTGATGAATGTGTTGATTCCTTGGCAAAGGAAATATAGATGTTTCTCTAGCTTGAATTCCTTCTCATGTTGGTACTCGTATCACTGTGATGAATGGGTTGATTCCTTGGCAAAGGAAATATAGATGTTTCTCTAGCTTGAATTCCTTCTCATGTTGGTACTCGTATAACTGTGATGAATGTGTTGATTCCTTGGCAAAGAAAATATAGATGTTTCTCTAGCTTGAATTCCTTCTCATGTTGGTACTCGTATAACTGTGATGAATGTGTTGATTCCTTGGCAAAGAAAATATAGATGTTTCTCTAGCTTGAATTCCTTCTCATGTTGGTACTCGTATCACTGTGATGAATGTGTTGATTCCTTGGCAAAGGAAATATAGATGTTTCTCTAGCTTGAATTCCTTCTCATGTTGGTACTCGTATCACTGTGATGAATGTGTTGATTCCTTGGCAAAGGAAATATAGATGTTTCTCTAGCTTGAATTCCTTCTCATGTTGGTACTCGTATCACTGTGATGAATGTGTTGATTCCTTGGCAAAGGAAATATAGATGTTTCTCTAGCTTGAATTCCTTCTCATGTTGGTACTCGTATCACTGTGATGAATGTGTTGATTCCTTGGCAAAGAAAATATAGATGTTTCTCTAGCTTGAATTCCTTCTCATGTTGGTACTCGTATCACTGTGATGAATGTGTTGATTCCTTGGCAAAGGAAACTACACCGGTTGTCCCCTATCTGATTTTTAACAACCAGTACTCATTTTTTAAATAAAACTAAACATGATAATTGGCACTGATCGGCGTTGGATTAAGATGTAAATAAAAGCTCTAGTTATAAATCAATCCCACAATCTATCCCTTTGAAGCCGTGGTTTAATATAATAAGAATGAACAAGATGGAAGTGTCTGTCATGTGTCGTTTGCGAACGGCCTACTGCGTGGTGGCTAGTCACCTTTACAGAATGGCTATTGTGGAGAATCTCGGTTGCGAGTGTGGTCTGTATAATGAAACTATAGACCGGGGGGGGGGGCATATACATGAGGTCAACGAGAGCCACATTCTGGATTTTCATATATATAAAGAGCCACACCATAGTCACGTTCTCACGTAATATTAAATACACCAATTTATTACATAGTTATCCTACACAAATCATCATCACCATCATTGTCAACCAGGGTCGATCCACTGCCGGATGAAGGTCTCCCCAAGCTGACTCCAAATAGTTCAGTTTTTTGCTCGTTGATGCCATGTGATGCTGCCATGCTTCCTGATTTCATCTATCCAGCGTACCTTCCGTCTTCTTCTGGGCCTCTTTGGTACCATTGGATTATTTCGGATGTTCATCAGGAGTCTGACATTCTGGCTACGTGTCCGGCCCATTGCCACTTCATTCTTTTGCACACCTTTATTACGTCTTCTACCTTTGTTATATTGCGAATCCAGGTGTTTCGTTTAAGGTTTCTTTTAGTATATCCCAACATGCATCTCTCTTCTACACAAATATTAATTGGTATATAAAGTATAAAAAATACACATATAGGAAAATATAAAAATAGCGCAGAACACGGTTTGCGTGGTTTGCGCACATAAAGAGGCAGGAGATGCGTGCGCACCTTACACATTGAAATCACAGCTCGCACGTATATAACAATACTTGCGTCTTTAACAGTTGCTTGCGCATCTTGCCACTTACATCATTTAGAAATGAAAAGAGCGAAAATACAATTATAATGGGAAAAGAAAGTATCTGTATTTTTATAAGAGACATTGGGAGCCGCACTTAACCCAACGAAGAGCCGCATGCGGCTCTCGGACCCGGATTTGCCCACGTCTGCTATAGACCATGTATTTTTCGGTTGTTCTTTGCGAAACGGATTTGATTTATTAAAAGCCATACCTTTACCGCGTCCAATGAATGTTGCGTTTCTTCCTTTCTTCGAGGAACTTTTCCACTAAAAGATCGATTTAAAATTTTTTGGAGCTTAGAAAATTAAAATTATCTAGTATTGACATATATTATAGTTGTCATATTTTATATCGACTAATATAATTGCAAAATGACTAATTTGGTGGCTTAAATCATCCTAGTTTTAGTGGATTGCCTATTATATTACGTGTTAACATAAGTTGTGTCCGATTTTAACCAATTTAAAAACGAGCACCAAAAGTAAAACAAAATGGTAAATGTTATACGTCATTCGAAAGAAAATTTTCTGCTCTACATGATATAGTGTTTGCTTTTACGTTACATATATTATTTTATTTGATTATAAGCTTTCAAAATGGAATTTCAAGTAGACAAAAGGGAGCATTTTTTACACCCCCTTCTGTTCGCAATCAATCGAGGGAATAAAGCTGCCAAAGCTGCTCGCGATATTTGCGAAGTGTACGGCGAAGATACTATGAATGAAAGACAGCTAGTCGATGGTTTTTACGTTTCAAAGACGGTAATTTCGACCTGACGGTAACTTCGAAAGAAAAGTTATTTGAATTTAAAAAATATGTTATGGCCTTTTGCAACGAAAACACTTTTAGAATTTCAACTGTGTACTTTTATTTGTATAATCGTTGAATTACATTAAAGTGTTATAGTAACAGTATTGTGGAATTAATAATAACGATGATGTTAACATCGAGGTGGTTTTAATAATAATGATGCTGCCTCTGATATGACATCCTATTTAAAGCGAAGCGCCTTCTGATAACGTACCCCTGACCTTTAGATAATAAGGAAATAATTTGGTCGGGTATTTATTGGTGCCCTTTGTAAGGTCAAGTCGATATCAGGCAACAATTTGGAATGTCTCGTTCGCTCTTTACTTACTCCATTTAGTGATACCAAATCTTTATTGAATTTGGATAGTAAACCGCTCCTGATAATTCCAACAAGATAATACATTTAAACATAATACATTGAGTTAAGTTTGACATACACGTGATAACACTAATATTTATTGGATGTAGATAACATAGTACATGATATGGTTAACATTGATAAGCTTAACATTGGTATGGATACATTACATGATTACTTATAATATTTATTGGATGTGGATAACAGAGTATATGATAAGATTAACATTGGTATGGATACATTACCAATAAGAATGGATCCAAACGAAAAAAGAGTAATTTGGATTTAATAAATAAGAATGGATCCAAACGAAAGAACAGTAAAACGTGTTGAATATATGGCTAAATATAGAAGGTAAATTGTATAAAGTTGTTCCTTTTTTAAATTTAATTGTACGTGAGAAACAAACACAAAAGATCAAATATTGTCACTATTGTACAATATCGTTAACTGTCCCCCCCCCCCTCATATCTCACCGAAAATATTAAGCGTTTTTTTACAATCATGGACTTGCACTACGCTCAAGCAGAAATTATGGCTTTCGTAGTTCCCTGCTCTTCTTTTTAACGTCGTCCTTTATTGTATTATATTACACTTTCTTTGTATACAGTACACCTTGGCGGGCTTATTGCCATGTGGCGATCTCTTACACCTAACCAGATTAGATCCTTTTTTTAAAAATCCGAGCTATGGCGGGATTTGAACCCACAACCTCCGGGCTAGGAGACGGGCGTCTTATCCATCCCTTCCTTTTCCTTTGATTGATATCTCACTTTAATTGTTATCAATATACATTGGCCATATATTTTGTAATGGTGAATATTCATTTCAAATTTTTTGTAGTCATGTGATTTATTTTATTTATTTTTGTCTAGTTGGTTGGAAGAAATCACCACCTGGCAATAAGTCCACCAGACTGTTTACAATGAAGTTTTAAATAAATAGATTTTACGGGTATACTGAATATTATTACTATTTTATTATTTGTTGTTAAGGCATTAACACTGTGGAGGTTTAAAGGCACTGAATTGTAATTTGTTTAATCAAACACTGTTTATTCCACTTAATATAACAGTATAACCCTACCGGTTTCAAGGTTTTCCCCTCATCATAAGTCTTGTTAGTGCGTGCCTGATAATGAGATAAAAACCTTGAAACCGGTAGAATTAAACAGTTATATAAAATGGAATTAACAGTGTTTGATTAAACCAATTACAATATTATAAGTATATTTTTGGTTTTGAAATGGTGCCACAAATCATTCTAGTGTAGGGGGGTTGCCTTTTATACTATTTGTTTAAAATTTATTTAAAAAAAATCAATTTCATTGCATTCATTTTCAAATCTTATACTAAACATAGTGATTTAAAAAAATATATGGGGTTTTGAAAGAACTCGCTGGACTTGGCATGTGGGTGTTGGTACGCAAACTGTACATGGGACAGATATTTCAATCCTCCGCCCGGACACGGCCGGGCCTGCCTTGTGCCGGCTTCACGCGACCCGCCTTGCAGATAACGGCACCACTATACTAAACTTCACTTCATTCTACAGAACTTTAGTTATTGCAAGTCTGGAAAGTTGAAATGGCAAAAGTTTCCTTGTGAAACTTGACACCAAATACTGTATTAGTGAATATGGGTAAACTTCAGAAACCACAAATAAAGACTGCCCTTATTAATCGGTGGTTCCTGGTCAAGTGGCGAGACGTGATCAAATATCTCAGCGTGCACCTTGACCGGCGACTGACTTAGAAAACCCATCTGAATGCCATTATAGATAAGGGTCAAAAGGCCGTCGGGGCTTTCAGTTCGATATTACACCGACGCAGCTTCCTTTCACCCCAAATTAAGCTATTTTTATATAAAACCCTCATCCATCCCTTCTTGACTTATGTTGCACCCCGTTCGGGGTAGTGAGATCAATACGAACTACCCATCCCAGAACAAATCTCTCCCGACTTAACGCCTGTGGCGGTCATCGCGCACTCAGTCGCACACTCGGAACACTGTGGGCGTTCATACATACGGTCAATGACCGATGAAGTGACCTTTGTATTCCTCGACAAATCTAAATAAACAAGTCCGAAGTTCACACACCGGCCATTCAACCCATAGCCCGGAGCGGACCGCATTCCATACTAGAGCGAGAACGCACCACGCTGTCTCGCCAGTTCCGTATTTGAATGATACCTACATACAACATTAATCGTTTCGCTAATGCAGAAACGAGACGAAGGATATCTTGCTCGCATTCCCGCACACACGCGGAAATAGTATAAATACCTACGTTTACTAATAAAAACTCTTCTTTCGCATTGCGATCCAAAACGTGTTTTATTTATCAACAAATCATCATCACCTCTTCTCATAAGGACATATCCCTAAATGCCCAACAGCGTGAACAAACACTCTAACACTACATCCTCGCTTGGATCATGAAGTTCTATAAAAGTCAACAGAATCAAAGCAATCCTCTAATCGTTTCCCTGGGGGCTAACGGGAGTACGTCCGATCTACCTTTCCGTTATAAGCACATACTTCCGAAGCATCATCTGTTGCCTGACTAGTCCAGCTACAGTATTAGCAGGGAGGACCAGGGTCTGAGTGAATGTGATGGAATGCATGTAGCCTGAACGAGTGGACATGTACATGCTAAATAATTGGTTGTAAGAATTGTTATCTAGTTATAAGTAGTATGTAGGTGTTAACTATTTCTAAGAAATAATATATTGAGATTATTAAAAAAATAAAATGACACGAAGGAAATTAAAATTAAGTTAGTTCATAGCTCATACATAAATTAGATTAGTTCTTAAGATATACATTTGTACACAGGTATAGCATTTGGTGTGTAAATGTAAAAAAAATATTACAGTTAAAACTTGCCTTACTGTGCTAAACAATTCCACCAGCCATTGTGCTGGACGCTCAGCATCCAGTGAAAAATGTATGTTTTAAATTAAAATTATGCAAAATCTGCTAGGTTATTTTTTGTAATTAGCTATAAAATTACTTTATTATGTAAGTCCTGGTCATTCACTATCTATCATAGGGGGGCAAGTGTTAATGAAGATACTTTAACCGAAACGCACCCTGATGCAAGGCAAAAATAAACCCCTTTTTATATAAGAAAAAGATTACACGAATCTTAAAATAAGCACTGCCTAAAACATGTGTCAACTTTCCATTCTTAGAATAACTTGGGAGTAGGTACATACAATTCCACTGCATCAAGCTCAAAGCCCGACAAGTTCTGCGCTCCTTCTTATCGCTCTTCCATCAACAGCTCAACGATACTCTGCGAAGGGATTTATGGAAACTCGTAACCGAGCTCTCTCGACACAGGATTAACATTAATCCATTTCTAAAGATCTGTTTGAGGATCAATGTCTCTGAGAACATATTCGTTACAATATAACTAATTTTAATTTGTTTATGTAAATAATTAAATAATAACTAGCCTCGTGTAGGCTTCTATGTATTTACATACGTGTGCATACGCACCATCACGTCATGTCCCTGTCGGGGTAAGTCGGGGTAAATCAAAGATTTTCGAATCGAACAACATGGACCTAAAGCTCCGGAAGAAATTGGTCAAAACATATGTGGGGAGTATTTTGATAAATGGTTGCGAGACATGGTGTATGGGCGAAAGAGATCGAAAAAGATTGGAGCCCTTCGAGATGTGGACTTGTAGACGAATCTAAAGGATTTCCTGGAGAGACCACATTACAAATGTACAAATGACGAGGTTCTCAGCAAGATCGAAGAAACCAGGCACCTGTTAAACACCATATCGGAAAGGCAGGCAGAATGGATGCGTCGTATGCTGCGACATGAAAATCTCCTGCACAATATACTGGAGGGAATGATTGAGGGATCGATTGGTGGAGGGCGTCCTCGCCGGGAATAGCTGGAGCAAATAGCCACGATATGGACTGCACCTCCTATACAGAGCTCAAGAGGATCGCTGAAGACCGACCAGAGTGGAGGAGGAGATGCAGAGCTTTACTGCTAACCAATTTCCAGGATTCAAACTGAAGAAGAACAAGTTCAATAGACTAAATAGCTTTTTTTTTCAAATTTAATTTAACCTGTACCAAATGTAAAATAAAAGGTAATTAAAAATCGAGTGTCTAATTGACTTTTTATTAATTTAAATTGACTTTTTAGTAAAGTTATTTACTTTAGTAAAAATAAATTATAGCGAAATTTACAAGATTAGTAATAATCGTGCATTAAATTAAAGACAATATAAAGTTGTTTGGAAATTTTCTCGTTCAAGATTAATTGAGACGGTTCGTTTGACACTTTAAGAACTCCATAAATATTTAATGTTTTTTCTCTAAAATCCAATACGTTTTAGGATATACTTTTTTAAAACGTTTCATTGACGGAAGGTTTCACTAATTCTGTTGTAACGACCGTTTTTTTTTTTGTGTTTTTGCAAAATGCAATAATCTAAACAAAATCAATTTATTAATTAATTCATTATTAACTACCGCTGTCTTTACAGAGCGCCGTGATACTTCCCTCGAATGATACAATATCCCATGTGTAAGGATAGCAATGGCCTGCTTTAGAGCGCCTTCAAGAGAGTTTTCTCGCCCAACGGCGCTATATTATTTTATTAATAATATTTTTTGAAAGTGTTATTTTTGAAGAATGCTCCATGTTTGCGACCTTCCTACCTTTCACGTTGCCAATGTCAATGTCTTGTATCTCATATATCTATTGGCAGGAAGCGATCAGTACCTGGTGCCGTTGTCTGTTGGGCGCTATTAGGTAATGCATTTTAAATAATTTCCGTGTCTAAGCTCGGGATAGAGGTGGGTGGATACTTCTTTATATCTGCGATAGATGCATCAACGTACAGGAAAACCGCACTTTGCGTTACCATCATCATTTGAATAATAAATTTTATCAGTTATATGAAAAACACTTTAAAAAAAGTTACGTACACACATACCATGCCTCTGTTTCTCTGTCGAGGTGGGCAGAGAGGAGAAAATGCCAGAATGTGTATCACGATATACTTATTTATTTATTTATTTAATTAACGACACAGCAGTGTCTTTATATACAAATGCACATATGACAGGTTATACAAGTACTTAAAATTATTGACAAATAATACAAAACTTTATCTTAAACTAACACGAAGATACAAAAAGCAGTAGTAATAATAAATTACAGTCATTGTTTTAAAATTATTTAATAATTATATGTATATTTAAGTTCAATATATGTTATGTATGTATACCACAAAATATTACCAAACTTCACCAAGCAGACTTATGTAATTGTCGGAGACTTATTTTATAGAGGTAAAGAACTCAGATTTGTTTTTAGTGGAACAACGCTTACATAGAACAAAAATTGGATTTTTTAACAATTTTATGGATAGATCTTGAGATATAGAAAACACATGGGCTCACTTGTAAAACGAGATGCAAGTTGCTTTGCAGAATCGAAATCTTCCACATGTTGAAGCAGGGTTACTCAACTCCTGAGGCAAAGTATTGTCTTAATGTTTTGTTTATACTAGGTTATTTATATTAATAAAGGATAACACAAAGTTAGTAGCTATTTTTAAATATTGTTGTGTATTGTAAGTGCCGTTAAGTAATAAATTAACAGCGATTTGCATTAACATAAATTGTGCATAACTTAATCCTGCTGATTGACTTGAACGTTTAATCTCCGTGCCGTCGGAACTTTGGTTTTGATCCGTCAAAACTGTGGGCATGCTGATGTGCAACCACTTGATGCACTCAATAATACAATACACAAATGACATCAATCCATAGGACTGTTGACAATCAACCTGAATCACGATTGATAGCCTATCCTATCGATAGTCGAACTGACAAAATATGTCCAGCTATCTCGATCGCGCTTTCGGAGGGACTGACCCTACGCTACTTAAGAGTGTCTGATGATAACTATACATAGATAACATTATCTAAGTTTCTCTTTAAGATAACACTTTCTTAATCTAACACTTTTAAATATCATTATTTTTATGTGGCTTGGGAGAATGGTCAAACGGATCAGATATATCTTTAATTTGATTTAGATATTATGTGACACCCTGTAAATGAATTGGTCGAATTAAATCGTATACAATACAATGAATTTAATATAAATGAATTAAACAAAATTTTGGAAGTAACTTGTGTAGCAAATTATTGTTGGTAAGACGCATGTCTTCAAACACGACGGTTGTGGATTCGGTTCCCGTCTGAACCTAGATTTTTTTTTAAATGGATTTCAATCTGGTTTTTACTCAAGGCATCTTTAATTATTTCTAGTTCGTCGAAAGAGATTGCCACGTGCCAATTAGCCCGCTTAGTTGTATTGTATACAACAAAAGGGCTATAATACAATAAAATATTATTGACTTGTAAAATAATTAACCGAATTGAATTTAATATAGTTGTATTGAATACACTTTTGACACTTATTAATCTAATTGTTTTTGTACGAAGATTATAATTAAGAAGTTAACTGAATTGGTTTGATTGAATTAAATATAGAAGACAGGAACAAAATTTTAGCAGTTACAAATTTTTATATCACTATTATAACAGTTCATTTACTAATTAAGGTGATAAGTCAAATGTATAGTCAACACAATTACATTTTTTGATTTCCAAATCTTTAGTAAGTTGTATTTTTTTTACATAATAAGTGACGTGTATGATGGAGAATTTTTGTCAGCCCTCTTGTCGATGGAAAACGTCTTTTTGTGTTGCTTAACCTTTTCCTTCCTGTGCTTAAAAAATACGCGCGTTCAAAAGAGATAATAATTGAAATTTAATTGCTGAAAACATGAAAAAAACATCGGCCGACGTTCACAAAATGGGCGAAGAGACCACCTCAAACGAATGCCTGCGAGCTACTGAAGCGAGAGAAGCGAGCGAACTGAGATTCTATTTATTGCGTTCCCATATACCGAAATAGAGTGAGAGTGAGACGTGAATAGCGTCGCCTCTCCCCCATAGTGTTTTATTTAAGAATTAATATACCTACGTCACACACTGGCACACGTTTGATTGTATTGGTGAATTTATTCCCGATTTTCACAAAATATCTCTGATGTGGCCGATAAGTGCTAATTATTATTAATATAATTTTTTCATTCAATGCGTAAATGTATTACGGAGGAATACCTAAAATCTGAACCTAGTATTTATTATATTTATAGAGATATTAAAGTTTTTAGAAGCAATGTGTACTAGTTACACAAGTATATACATTTACGATACAGAAAAATATCCACGTAAGTTACAGAAAAATATAACTTCAGATGTAAAATGACCTAAGAGTTAAATAAAAAAAACAGAAGGGATTTCCGTTTAGAATACGGCGTTTCTAATATTGCTGTTTAAACAAAAACTTCCAGACTTGATATAAAGTATACGTTTTCAGATACAGAATTTCTCTATTTGCATCGGCCAGTCAATCGTCGTAAAATATAGGCGTATTGTGCTGTCCCTAGTCAACCCACAGCCCTGTTGTATTTCTTCCAGGCTGACCACTGGTCATGTCCAGCACATGCTTAAAAGGAGAGCCTTCATCCGTGTGGGAGGCTGTTCCCATAGGTAAGGAATGATTCTGCCGCAGATATATAAACACCTCGCCATCTGCATCCCTGGTGTAGTTCATCGTCAATAGTGTCTCGTTGTGGTTGGTTTTACTTGATTTTATTAATCCGGGATACATAGGAAATAAGGTAATTTTTGAATACCAACATTATTATATTAAGAGATAAGTGTATAAAGTATAATTTAATGTTGCATCAAGTGAATTATATTTTGAAAGGTATAAACGTTGAAAGTCAGATGAATTATAAGAGTTGTATAAAAATATGTAGCAGAGGTAGATGATGTGTATGGCGAGATATAAATCTTATGTTATTTTTTGGGCCTACCCCGACAAGGAAATGTCGTGATGATACTATGTTTATTTATTGTGGACTTTTTGGTATTTCTAGAATGATTAAGTATACGGGGTTTGGTCTATCTGGAATGATGAAGTACGAGTATACGGGATTAGGTTTGTCTGGAATGATGAAGTATACGGGGTTTAAATTCACGTGATGTATACATGCAATTTAGTATCAATGTTGATTAATTTGATGAGAGAATGCAACGAAGTACTGTATTATATAATCAACAATCGGACAAAAATCAACTTATTTTGTTCATGTTACATGTCCTCAGTTGGATTTATTTATTTTCTCAAAACAGGCTTAGCCCAATTACATTGAAAAATACAAGAAATGTTAACATTAAAAAAATTATGGTACATCACGCGAAATCAAACTCCTTACACGTCATCATTCCAGACAGACCAAAAACATTCACCCTATAATGTACCGCACATGATCTTAAAAAAAAATAAACAAATATAAAACAACAAAAAACACCACACTAAAGAGCTCACAAAAACCTTTTCCACAAGTCATTCCTCTATTGCAAAATAACATTCCACACTATTGCAAAATGACTCTTCAAACTGAATGATCTATACCAAACATTATTCACAAAACCCATGTTTCAATCAAATGTATTGTACTTTATCACTCTTTTTTAAAGTCCTCTAGTCTGTTCTCCATTTAATATATTAATTATCATATTTCCTTTTATCAAACAAGGACCTACGTGCCCTAGTTGGTTAGATTTGTCTTTCATTCATTTGGGTTACGGGTTCGATTCCCGTTGCTACCCAGATTATACCAAAAAATGTTCTAGTCTGGTTTACACTTAACTTTTTTTTGAATGGTTTGCCACATATACCCGTCAATTGTACTATATAAAATAAAAGTTAATAAAATAATGCAATACACATGCACGAATGTTTGGTGTCGCACTGGTGATCGCTCTGTCCTCTTTCCCTACTCAAGCAGGGAAACAGCGCGATGGTATGTTTGTATGTAAGATTATTTATCCAATGTGGTTAGTTAATAAAAACTAGAATAATTTTTTTAAAGACAACTGCCTCTTATTGTCGGCGCTACAATGATTTATAGCTTCTTCAGTATTACGAAATGAAATAAATTTATTAGTGGTTTGAATAAATTAATTTAAGACCGTTTTGAATAAGTTCCAAGGCCTGACCGAGGGCTGTGAGGCTTTCTATATTTTGTTTTGATGTCTGTTGGCGAAATGAGTGAAATTATAGCCAAAGTTTTGACAGTTTGCGCAATTATTGCCGATATTCCACGACAACTAGAACCTCCCCCAGCAGACCGGGTGGAAGTCTAAAAGCCACTTCCGCTTTTGGGAATTATTTTTCAGGAATAACTTGCAATTTCTGGAAAATATATGTGTTATGATTTTAATGCTATTTGAGATAATTTTTGGTACCATATTTTCGAACAGACGTATTAAAGGATACTAACTCGCACGTGGGATGATTTTATTGAATATGTTTTTTGGATATTAATGTTTTCCATGGCTCGACGCATAGATTTATTACGACGAGTATTTCTGAAACTGCAAACAACATTCCATTATTTTAAAAGTATATTTCAGAGCTAGGCAAATTACGGACCGCGTGTCAAATCGGTCCCGCCGCGTCTTTTTATACATACCTATGACTTCGGTCATGCCTGTTCTTTCAAAAAAGTAGAAAAAAGATAAAACATGTCGGTGTGCTCCGATTGTTTCGCTTGGGTGTGCCATCGGATCCAGTACAACAGTGTGATCAGTGAGTTTTCTGGTGTGCAACGATACACTCATTTAAAAAAAGTTCGACGGCGCAGCTTCGCTTTCCAATTAGAATTGTGAGGGGATCCTCGACTTCGAGGCCCAGCAAAGATGACGACCTACACTCGCCTTATACATATTTATTTTGTTATATTTCTAATGCGGCTTTTAATAAAATGAGAAGCGTATTCAGCGATGATAATCTAAACTTGAAACTTCGACAATGGTTAGTCAAATGCTACGTTTGGTCAGTGTTATTGCATGGGGTGGAATCATGGACCCTCAAAGTTGATAGTATCAACCGACTGGAAGCATTCGAAATGTGGATACACCAGAGAATGCTACGGATATCCTGGACGGATATGGTCAGCAACACAAGGGTTCTTCAAAGAGCCCAAGTTGATAGAGAGTTGCTGACTAATATTAAAATCCGAAAGGTGTCCTACTTGGATCATGTACTTAGAGGAGCAAAGTACAAATTACTATACCTGATCATCCAAGGCAAAATAGAGGGTCGAAGAGATGTTGGCAGGAGGCAAATCTTCTGGCTTCGCAATATACGTGATTAGGCTGGCATAAGAGATCTTTTTCGGGCTGCCAGGGACAAAGATGTCTACTCTCAAGTGATATTCAACGTTTGGGGGGACCTGATATGACACTGGGAAGAAGAAGAAGATATTTCTACTCAGTTGATAGTAGTGGGCTTGAATACCGAGAGTCTTTTTAAAAGCCGCTATATAAATAGTCTTTAAACACTGCTACCTTTGGTCTATTCTTCTAGAATAGTGGCCTTAAGCTCCTATATATGAAGGAGTATACGCCAGTATCAAGTGGTGTCCACTTCAGATCTTGTTAGTTCTATTTACATGGGAGACATCGGCACACTTGGTTGTATGGAAATAAAATATTAACTGCTACAAATCAACAGCGCATTCTATATTAAAGTATTTTACAAATCAACAGCGCCCTCTATATTAAAATATTATGCAAATCAACAGTGCCCTTCATAAATTATTTTACAAATCAACAGCACCCTCTATCTATACTAAAGTATTTTACAAATCAACAGCGCACTCTCTATTAAAGTATTTTAGAAATCAACAGCGCTCTTTATCTATAATAAAGTGTTTTACAAATCAACAGCGCCCTCTATATTGAAGTATTTTACAAATCAACAGCGCCCTCTACATTAAAGTATTTTACAAATAAACAGCGCTCTCTATACTAAATTATTTTACAAATCAACAGCGCTCTCTCTATTAAAGTATTTTACAAATCAAAAGCGCTTTCTGTATTAAAATATTTTTGGAATATTGCATTTTGTTAAATAACACTTTTGTTGTGTAAACAGTACAACCTGGCGGGCTTATTGCCATGTCACAATCTCTTCCAAACACCAAGAAAGATAGGTTCTTATGGGGATCGAACCCGCAACCTCTGGACTGGAAGACAGGCTTCATATCAACTAGGTCACATATATTCTTCATCAGCTGTATTTGAATTTATTATATAGTTACCTCGCTACTATCAAAGCACAAATTCTTAAAATTACTTGCGTACAGCTAAAATATCAATAATAATAATAATAAAAAAATGTATATACTGCCCTTTAGAAACCTAACTGTTTTCAAGGGCGCTCTAATTTAGGATTTGAAGCCACTATTATTGACATATTTAAAATATCACCAATACACATATAAATACATATATACTCGTACATAAAGTATATGAAAAGATATTATTTTACATGAAATTAATAAAAAAAAAAGAAATATTTATTTCATACTGTAACACTCCTCAACATGTCCGAATTCGTTATACGGAAATGTTGAAGCATGTGGTCGGGAGATGACGTTGTCTTCGGCCTTAATAATTGAGCTGTTCGAGTTAAGAACCACTGAAGTAGGCAAATAACTCTCAGATAACCATCGTACTTATTTGAAATACTACAGCACGATAACAGGCAACAACACTTACTAATGCATCTTTCACGAATAATATTACTTTATAAAAGATAACAGGAAGGAATTTAATTTGCAAAAACAAGAAAATAAACCCAAAAAAGCGAACCTTAAAAAAATTCTTTATTCAAATTACAATTTTGCTTTGTCATATGTTTTTAGATGCTTATGAACCTATCACTAGTATTCCTGATGATGGCAGCTGCGACGGCAGATAACCTAGAGGATGGGAATACCCCTCAAGTGGTACCGAACTCTAACAATCAATACAGCACCCAAGACTCGATGGGCAGTTATAAGTAAGTGCAATTTTCACATACATGCTATCACGCCATCTATCTGTCGAGATAGGCAGAGAGGACAGAGCGCTAGACTTTCCTATCTCGACACACGTCGTTAACCTCTTCCACAATCATACACCTTCTCATATTGATAATTCATACGATTTCCCTGATTTTCAACGTTTCTTTCTTCTAAAATAATATTTACTCTCTCGATTTCCTCTTTCATATCTTCTCAATAAATATTTGTTTTGTTAGTCTTTCTTCATTCATTAGATCATGTCCAAACCATATCCAAGTGCATTTCCTTATCTCATTCAAGTCATCGACGTTAAGTTCATATTCGTACTTAATACGAGTAATTTAATTACGTTCTTGTCATACATTGTCACCTCATGTATTCTTCTCTGTGCACGCATTTTTACAGCGTTTATTGGTCTCATTTCAAACTTATTATTGTTAACTAACTCGTTTATTGGTCTTTTTCCACGTCCACGTTTCACTCTCATACGTCAAAGGTGATACGGAAATACAACATTGGTATACACGGCTATGTATACCAAAGTTGATTATGGAACAAAAGCTCATTAATAAGAATATATTGTTATTTACTCTTCAGACCTGGCGTCCATTATAATGGGCACAGAGTTCATGTGCACTTTGTAAACAATATTGTGGTATATTTCTGTTCCCAGTGACAGCAAATTGACTATGGGATACTGCATTATCGACTTTGAACGTTTTGGGCGTTATCTATCTAAACCAAGAGTTCCCAAAGTGATCGATATCGACCCCCTGGGGTCGTTTTAATTATTATAGGGGTCGATAGTTTCAATTCAAACAAATTGGGGGTCAACGACAGCAAAAAGAGATCCCCTTACTACTACTATTTGTTTGTTACTTCAAAATATCTATGATTCTAATATGTACCTAATTAAGAAGTAAAATAATTAATAAAAAACACTTTTTTTGATAAAAACACATTACATACGAAACTTGTGAATTAAAAGGTAAAATGTGTCATTAAAAGAGTCACACGTAAGAATGCATGAAAACACATGTAGCTCAAACATGTCTGTGCATTCTCTGAAATATTTAATAACGAGTACTGTGCAAACTTATTAAATTGATTAAGTAAAATAAATTAGTAGGGAGTCGACGGTTTTAAAAGTTTTTGGTAAAGGGGTCTGCGACCGAAAAAAGTTTAGCAACTCTTGATCTAAACCAGGGGTCTCCAAACTACGGCCCGCGAGCACCACCAATCCGGCCCGTCATAGTTTATTTTGATTACATTGTAAAATTTACAATGTAAGTAAATCATACAAAATAATAATCAGATTTAACGACCAATTAAGAAATACAATAACTGACATACATAATGAAATTAAACATTTTATCTGTAATTAATGATATGAGATTTATCCTAGAAACTTACAAAGTGACATACATAGGTAATTCACATAATGAAATTAAACATTATAATTATGATTAATGAGATTTATGTAGCTGTAACTTTTCACTGACAAATTGCGAACGGAGCGGAGTCCACCCCCGCACCCTGCGCCATAGATATCTCACTCGCCGGCTAGCTCCAATATGAAAATTTGCGCATAATTCAAAACTACAGTATGTTGGTATGATGAGCTAGCTAGGTCTTGGCCCATGGGACTTAGTGGAGGAGTCAGTATGGCCCTTAGGCTAAAAAATTTAGAGACCTCTGATCTAAACTAATATAACACAATGTTGCATTTATCATAAATAACACATATAAGAAAAAGAACGGGCACAAAATCAATATATGTGGCTAACACATCACATCTAAAAATCGACGTTGTTTTTAGCAGATGTATTGTCGCTTAGCTTTCTTTGAAGCAATAAAATAATTTTATTTGTGCTCCCAGTGCATCTACTACCTTGATCAAAATGTTTAAGGACCGGCCACCGTGTGGCACTGTCAGTCACCCGATTGTATTTTTTTTTGTTACCACATCTATCATTGACACTTCCCTCCAAATTTCAGTGTCATAGCTTGACATTTGTAAAAGTTACGCTGTACTGAGTACATCTACCTTTGTGCGTGTTTTAGATTTTTTACAAGTTTGAAAATGACATCAATTGTGCATCAACGAGTTTGCATTAAATTTTGTGTGAAAAACGGATTTAACGGTCCGCAGACCTTGGAAATGTTCGAGAAGTGTTTTTCGGTGGCATGAACGCTTCAGAAGTGGTCGTGAGTCGGTCGAGGATGACGAACGCAGTGGCAGTCGAAAACCGATGAAAACATCGATACAATCAAAGAAATGTTGGCCGAAAACCGCAAATTGACCATCAAAGAGCTGGCAGAGGACTTGAATATCGCTTATGGATTCGCTCAAGACGTTTTGGTTAGTGATTTGGGCCTCAGACGTGTCGCTGCAAAACTGGTGCTGAAAGACCTCAATTTCATGCAAAAAAGGACCCCGTTGAAATCGCGAAAGACATGATTTCCATAAGTTTTTTTTTATCAAAAACAACACGAATACTATCCAGCAGCCTTCGAATTCACCTGATCTGGCTCCCTGCGACTTTTTCCTGTACAACCGACTTAAAAAAACCGTTTCGCAGAACGCGTTACAGCACCCGAAAAGATGCCATGAAAAAATCGAAGACGGCTCTGATGGACATACCGAAAATTGAGTACCAGCGGTGTTTCGAGGATTAGATCAAGCGTTGGCGTAAGTGCGTTGCAGTCGATGGGGAGTACTTTGAAGGGGACCATATCGATTTTGATGAATAAACTTGTATTTTCGATTTTATGAATAAAGTCCTAAAACTTTTTGATCAAGGTAAGTATCTTAGGTAATCTACTTTTCAGTTCAAACACGTGAGCTTTTGGAAAGTTTTTCCGTTTGCAGCAGCTATCTGAAATAGTACGTAGCTTTGGCGGATACCTTCGATCAACCGAGCAAAGCAAATCTGAAAACTTGGTTGAAGTTCAGAATTGTTTGAAAGATAAATAAAATAGATAGTTGAGTTCTACTGTGATGTTCATGTTTTCTAAATAAAGTTACTAAGATTTATAAAAAAAGTATAACGTTACTATTTTTTTTATTTTATAAAAGGCAATCCTCCCTTACTAGGATGATTTGTGCCACTAAATTAAAGTAAGTATGCAATTATATGAATCAATATAATCAAACTAATTAAAAAAAATATATATTTATTTATTAAACACTTTTATTGCAATACAATCTGGCGGGTTTATTGCCAGGTGGCAATCTCTTCCAACCAACCAGACAAAAGTAAATGAAGCAAGTTACGTGGTCGCATAAATCATTCAAATGACTATCCATCCCCACGAAATCCATAAACATATACGCGAGCACATGCCCACGAACCCCACAAAGACGGACAATCACCCGAACATTCTTTTTCATATAAAGTGAGATATCATCAATCAAAAGGAAAGGAAAGGACGGTGGAGAGGAAAGGAAAAGAAAAATCAGGAATGAAACACGTTATTGTACTGACTAGTAATTAAGAGTTTTTTCAGTCGCTTTTTAAAGCATGCCAAGGACGGAGCGAGTCTTATATTGGTTTGTAACTGATTCCAGAGTCTCACTGCATGGACAGTAAAGGACCACGTAAAGAAAGAGGAGCGGTGAACTGGAAAGGCCAATAAACAATCTCTGTTTGAGCGTAGCGCTAATCCATGCTTGGAATGATGCTGAAAATTTTCGGCGAGATAAGAGGGTGCGGCGGGATAGTTACGGATATTATACAATAGAGACAGTATGTGAATTTGGCGTCTATTTCTAACATTCAACCAGTTCAACGCCTTCTGGTATGAAGTAATATGATCGTTATTCATAGAATGCGATAAAGATATGACATGAAGTAAATTAAATCTGTCTCACAAAGGACAATCGAAAAATACATGCTCCATAGTTTCATGATCCTGCTCACTTCCACTGCCGGGATATTCCATAATACCCATTTTGTAAAAGTTTTAAACAGTTACGATCAAACAAAGATTGTTTATTGCCCTTCCCAGTTCACCGTTCTTCTTTATTCGCGTCATCCTTTACTATCCATGCAGTGGGACTTTGAAACCAGTTCCAAACCAATGTAAGACTTGTTCTGTCATTGGCATGCTTTAAGAAGCGACTCTTAATTTTTGGTCAGTAATATAACGTGTCCCGTTCCAAACATTTATTTTCTCCACCTTCCCTTCCTTTTCTTTTATTGATGATATCTCACTTTTACTATGTACGAGTAAATTGATGATATCTCACTTTTATTGATGATATCTCACTTTTATTGATGATATCTCATTTTTACTATATACGAGTATATTGATGATATCTCACTTTTATTGATGATATCTCACTTTTATTGATGATATCTCACTTTTACTATGTACGAGTATATTGATGATATCTCACTTTTATTGATGATATCTCACTTTTATTGATGATATCTCACTTTTACTATGTACGAGTATATTGATGATATCTCACTTTTATTGATGATATCTCACATTTATTGATGATATCTCACTTTTATTGATAATATTTCACTTTTACTATGTACGAGTATATTGATGATATCTCACTTTTATTGATGATATCTCACATTTATTGATGATATCTCACTTTTATTGATGATATCTCACTTTTACTATGTACGAGTATATTGATGATATCTCACTTTTATTGATGACATCTCACTTTTATTGATGAAATCTCACTTTTATTGATGATATCTCACTTTTACTATGTACGAGTATATTGTTCATAAATTTAATTAAGATTAATAATCATTTGCATATTTTTTGCGACTATGGTATGTAACTTGATTTATTTTTGTCTGGTTAGTTGTAAGAGACTGCTGCCTGACAATAAGTCCGTCAGATTGTTTTTGCAACGAAGTGTTAAATAAATTAATAAATAAATAAAATTGATGTCTACTATACGTAATTTAACTTTCTTTCCCGAGGTTGTTTTTAGTCGAAATGATCCAGGTTGGTTACTAGATCAGTGTTTAGGTCGGCCTGGTGGTATGTTACATTGGAAGTGGGTGTGGTCTAAACCTCTAAAATAAGAAAGACCTCCCAAAAAGATGGTCTTTAAATTCATCCTGAAACTGTACATACCATACATACCTTTAAAAGTTAAACCATTCTTCGCTATTGGACCAGCAACAGCAAAATCCTCGCCCTGTTGGATCGATTTGAAACAATAAATATCTTCGACAAAGATGATATCGACGTCAAAGTTCCGCTCCTTTCTGAAGCACCATCACTGAGACAGGCTTGAAAGATAAAATGGAGACATCCTCAATCACTAATTATATCTCAATATTTTTGCTTTTTAAGGTATGGTTACACAAATGGAGAATCAGCAAAAGAGGAGTCCCGCTCGTTGGATGGGGTGACCAGGGGTTCCTACTCCTACATGGACTCTAACGGGATGCTGCAGAAGGTGGTATACCAGGCAGATGCGCAGAACGGGTTCAGGGTCTCTGGAACAAACATCCCTGTGGTAATTTCTTTATTTACATACATAACATATGCTTATTACCACGCCATTTCCTTGTCAGGGTTGGCAGAAAAGACAGAGTCCCATATTTTCCTATCTCGACATATATTTTTAGCTTCTTCTACATCCATACAATTTCTACGATTGCTCTTACTATCTACGTTTCCTCCTTCAAGAATACCATTAATTTGTTCCAACCATACTTTCCTTGATCTTCCTCTCACATACTTTTTACTTACAATTGCACTATATCGTAATTTGTTTTAATCAAACACTGATTATTCCACTTTATGTAACGGTATAACCCCACCGGTTTCAAGGTTTTCACCTCATCACCAGGGGAGCATAAACTAGACTGAATTCTGTTCTAACTGCTACCGACATACACATTTCTAACGGTAAACATTCAGGTTGGAGATTTTGGGTGGAGGGAGGCAGGAGACAACTTCAACGAGCAGCGGTGAGATTCTGGGAATTAAAAGATCATATATTTAATGAGACATATAAGCATACTAAGCATTCTCGAGCAAAGTCCTATTTATAAAAAAAACACATCATACGAAATAACCAAAACATTTCCAATTGAAACCGGTAGGGTTATACCGTTACATAAAGATGAATAAATAGAGTTTGATGAAACAAATCACAATGTCTTTAAACTTCAACAATGTTAATACATTAACTATAAATACTATATTGACACTATATATTTAACATTTCAAAAACAAAAAAAACTCCAAAAAATAAAAGTTTGCCGACTGTTATAAGAAGATTTATGAAAGGAATCTTGAGATGGTTTGACCACATCAAGAGAATGTGTTGCCATTTAAAAAAATTAAAAACTTTTCGGCTTATAGTAATTGACATATCTAGTTGTATAGTATCTCTCAACATATTTGAATATATTGAATATATTGAACAGCGGATATATTGAAGAGCGTGACCAGAAGCCTCAGTAATCGAGCCTTCGATTTAAGAACCTCTGGAGTAAGCAAGTAACTCATGGTACTTGTTGGAAATACAACAGTACATGAACAGTCAATAACTCTCAAATATATCTTAAAGTACCTGGCGGTAAGTTATATACATCGATCCGAACATCTGGTGAACATTCATATCCCAAAAATCTCTCCGCTCTTAATCGCTCGGTCGAAATCGTCCCATGCCTCTCTCAACCCTCAGCCCCCAACCGTAGAAGCGTGTAAATCAGTACCAGTTCGAACAGCATTTAGTCTTGTTTGTGCTCCCCTGAAGATGAGTTGAAAGTCTTGAAACCGGTAGGGTTATACCGTTACAAAAAACAGTGTTTGATAAAAATAAATTACAATGTCTTTAAACCTCCAAAACGTTAATGCCTTAACTATAAACAACATATAATACACATCGTTTGCAGAGCGTCGTCTCTATCATTCATACACGTGTTCCATCGCGATTTGTCAGTCGTTACCGGACTGGACTGTTAGCGAATCGTGTGACAGAGACGACGCTCTACAAACGATGTGTATTACATACCGCGTGGTACTATACGTGTGTGACTGTGGTTACCAGCCGAACTCTTTAACCAGGGTGAGACACTTTATTATAATTATTTTGGTTACTACTGAGAATCGAACCCTAAACCCTCGTGTGCTCTTAATAAGAACTTGATGAAATTCCATGTTTTATATAGATTATTAAAACTCGATTTAATTGTACTGCCTTTTGACCATTTATCGTGATTGTTTATAAATGTAAAATTAATAAAGAGCGAGGAAGAGGGACATCCACGAAAATAATGGTAGGGGGTACGTTAAGAAATGTTCAATGATTGAAAATAAAAGAAGTATGGGATACAGAAGAGTAGGAAATAAAATAACAAGTAAAGACGAGGCAAAGAATGAATGCGGAGATAGAAAGGCATGAGATAATGTCTTCTCTGTCTATTCTAAAAGGGACAAGGCGTGATGGTATGCATTGTATGGTATAATATGACACTTTCGTTCTACAGAGTACAAGCTGCGTGAGGGAGTTATTGCCATGTGACAATTTCTTCCAGCCAATAGAAACGTATTTGAGAGGCCTTAAGTGAAAATTGGATTTTTTTTTAAATCTGGATTCCATTGTAAATCGAACCCGCAACCCCAGGTCACAATCAAGAGTCTTTTCATCTTGGCCTCGGGGTCATATTGGGTCCTTACATGTGAAATTGGCGTTTTGTTTGGGAGGAACATAAAGTTGATTTTTTTTTAATATAATATATTTATTTAATCAAAGTATGTACCATTGCTATCTATGCACTTTTGCCATCTCATAGATAGTTCATCGATCCCTTTACTAAAAAAACCATTCGGACGGGAATCAATAAAATCTTTGAAGTCGGTTTGGACTGCCCCATCGGAGTTGAATTTTTTCCCTTGCAAGAAGTTATCCAAATTTCGAAAAAAATAGTAATCAGTTGGGGCAAGGTCCGGAGAGTACGGTGGATGTCTTAGACATTCCAATTGAAGCTCTTCTAATTTGGTAGCCGTCTGTTGTGCAGTGTGTGGTCTAGCGTTATCATGAAGCAACAGTGGCCTAGAGCGATTAACCAGCCTCGGTTGTTTAGCAGCTAGCTTTTCCATCATGGTTTGCAGTTGCTGACAATAGACATCTGCCGTAATCGTCTGACCAGATTTAAGAAAGCTGTAGTGAACGACACCAGCACTAGTCCACCAAACGCTCACAAGTAACTTTTTTGGAGTCAATTTTCGCTTGGGGCATGGTTTGGCTGGTTCGGCAGGGTTCAGCCATTGCGATGAGCGCTTCCGATTATCATACAGGATCCACTTTTCATCACAGGTAATGATTCGATTCAAAATCCCTTCATTATTGTGCCGGTTGAGTAATGCAACGCAGCAGTCAACGCGCGTTTGTTGATTTGCTTCACTCAATTCGTGAGGTACCCACTTTTCAAGCTTTTTCACCTTCCCAATTTGCTTCAAGTGGATTAAAACAGTTTTATCACTAGCACCGCAGCCTGCAGCTAACTCGGACGTGGTTTGCGATGGATCCGCTTCCACAATAGCCTTCAATTCTTCATTATCAACTTTGGTCTCCGGGCTTGTTCTGCAGGTCGAAATTTCCAGAACGAAAACATTGGAACCAAAAACGCACTGTGTTTTCTTTTGCGGTACCATCGCCATACACATCATTAATCCTTCGAGCCGTTTCTGCAGCACTGGTGCCACGGTGGAACTCATACTCGTAAATAACGCGATATTTCAAGTTTTCCATTTTGTAAACTGAGTGACGCAAAGAAAAAAAACAATTGAGAAAAAAACAAATGAATTATAATTTTCGAACCACAAATACTTGAGTAAATAGCTGTATAAATTTGAGTTTGAAATTCCTAACCAAAGAGAAGATATTTGAGATCAAAGTTGCAAGTACGGCAAAACGCCGGTTTCGTATGTGGGGACCTAATATATATAGTATATGCTTTATGAACGTTTTAAAAAAAATTCTTAATTTTAAATTCATTCTTTCTTTTATTTTTTTTCAAATTGATGAATTAAGGTTCATAAAGTTTTTTACATGGTCATTTCGTTTAATGTTTTGATAAAAAAAATTCAACCACTTATATCAATACGAGTAAACAAATTTAAATATATGACATTTGTATTTATCGTATAAAATTTTGTACACATAAGCTGACTTTATCCATAATTATTTTAACGTTTTCCGTTCGTTTTTTTTTTATTAAAACAAGGACAATATAAAAGCGTTCTGTACTAAAGAAAATGTAGCATGGTCCCTGTAACATTTGACAAATTTGCCCCAATACAACCTTGGAACGACGTTCAGTAATTTTAATTATTTTATCAACTTTAATATAAGCCTGGATTCTAATAAATAGCAAGTTATTTAGGTAAATATGTTACATAAAACTAACAATAAAGACAAATGAATACATCTTTTTACAAATTAGCAAAAATGTGTCAGTTTGTTAAAATCAAATAATATCTGGCGACGTTTGTCAAAAGTCACTACGTTAGTCTGCATTGGCTAGGGATGGGGTATACGATAATTGGATTTGCTTTTTTTTATACATAAAATTAATGTTCGTAATTAGTATTTATTCATAGTGGATCTTGGCCTATTTAAATATAGATACAAATCATACAATACATAAGAAAGTCATTATAATGAAAATTATGAATTAAAACGTCAGTTTAGAGAAAAATAATATTTCGATTTATAAAAAAAACGATTCGATTTAAAAAAAAATCGATTTTACCCCATCCCTTTGAGACATGACACTCAAACGTCACAGGGACCATGCTACATTTTCTTGAGTATAGGGCACCAAACGAGATACCTATTTATATATCAAATGATATTGTTATGAGAAAAAGTTGTATAATACAAAAAAATAGTGTCTAAAAATAATTGGACTTTGAAAAAAAATAATCGTGATAATAAATAGATTTATCAACCGATAAATATTTGATTTTATTAAAAAAATGCAGCAAATTTTAACTTTTGAACTATGATATAAAACGGCATTGAAAAGAGTTTCATTAATTAATTAAAGTAATAATTATTTGTTCTCATCGTAAATCATTGACTGAATAATCGAATTAGATTAATTAAATTCTTCCTTTGTTTTTTGGTTTGAATCTTGGATAAATGAATTTCTGTTATATAGTTAACATTTTTTTCCAAAGATGAAAAAAATGAATACATACTACGAGTACATTTAATTTCAAAACCAACTCACACTTTTTATTTTTAGTCTTTTTGATATGCATCTGTGGTTTTCCTTTGCTTTTTCATAAATTCTCTACTTAGTCATAAATATTGCCACATTAGTCCGCTTGTAAAAAGTCTACACTGGCATAAGTGTCGCGAGCTGATAGATTTCAAACTTTTTCCTATTTACACTACTTAATGGCAGCTATTTCCGGATGTTTAAAGAACACTATCTGAAAAAAATAAGTATATGAACATCCAAAGCAAGGTGATGATATACAAGACCTGTGTCCGCCCCATAATGACATACAGCATAGAGTTCAGATCAGACACTGTCAGAACCAAAAATCTCCTTCGAACCAGCGAAATGAAGGTACTCAGGAGTATCGCTGGCAAAACCCTTCGTGACAGAGGACGAAACAAAGAAATCCGAAGTATGTGCGAAGTTGAAGATATTGTCAGATGGGGACGACAGAGATGAAGGTTCTGGAACGAACATGTATCCAGAATGGCGAAACCATGAGCCGAAGGAATGGCCAGGGACCGTATCCCCCAAGCAAGCAGACCTCCTGGACGACCTCCCGAAAGATGGAAAGACAGCTGGCAGTCGACGTCATAAGAGGGAAACGATGATGCAGGACCATAACAGGCCAAATGATGTAGGACCATAACAGGACCATAACAGGCCAAGGCCTAAAGAAGAGGAAGAAGAAGAAGACTTAATGGGAAGTCCCAATTATATCTTTCGAATCTGTGTCTGAAGGATGTTCCTTGGGATAGTAGAACTTTGAGGTTGATTTCTTTATCATCACAGAAATCGTTTGTTCCAAATCAATCCAATTGGGTCTTATGATAGAAATTTTGTCGTTGCTAGTTCTGTAGTGAGGAATGGTTTGCCTCCTGGTGTCAAATATATGGATGGCGTGTGCAGCTTTAGGAAGAACTTAAAGATAATTGTTTTCGGGAGGTCTTATGAAAATTCATTAATTGGCGTGTTAACCTTTCCCTTTCTGTGCTAAAAAAAATCCGCCCGTTCCGGTGATGTGTATTAAAATACACATCAATACATATGTAAAAATGAGCGATTGAAAATAGGAAACACAAGAATATTCATAGCCAATCGCTTAAATTAATGAAATTTGAAGTCAAAAGTGATATTAATTGAAATTTAATTGCTGAAAACATGAAAAAAACATCGGACAACATTCACAAAACGAGCGAAGCGGTCACCTCGAACGAAAGCCGACTGCCTACAAAACGAGAGAAGCGAGCGAACTGAGATTCTATTTTTTGCGTTCCCATATACCGAAGTAGAGTGAGAGTGAGGCGTGAATAGCGTCGCTTGCTCTCCTATACGGATTTTTAGAATGAATATGCCTACATCACACACTGGCACACGTTTGGTTGTATTGGTGAATTAATTCCCGATTTTCACAAAATATCTATGATGTGGCCGATAGATGCTAATTATTATTAATATTATTTTTTCATTCAATGCGTTAATGTATTACAGAGGAATACCTCAAATCTGATCCCAGTATTTATTATATTTATAGAGATATTAAAGTTTTTAGAAGCAATGTGTACAAGTTATACATCACAGGATAGGAAGGGTTAAGAGCGCTCTTGAGGAGAGTTTGCTTTCTAAACGGCGCTATATAAATTAGCCTATAATTAATTCCATTCTTTGAAATTTTGCATATATGTTATCAGATCCGTAACTAGCTTTTCATGTGCCCTAGGTCATTTTATTACTTTTTGAAAAAATAACAAAAAAAAAAACGTTAAAAGTAACGACTTGGGACCTTTTTCATTATGTAGTATTTCTAGTAAATTTACTCAAAATGAAATTATTTCTTATAAAAATTACATTAGGCTCGATATATCCATTACCTTGTAACTTTCCAAAAAAAAACCTTTTCGTACGCAGCCAGCAAATACTGTAATTGGGCACTTACACCCTTAAAGGAAACAGATAATGCATGCTCTTTTCGGATTGCCCTAAAAACATCTTTAGAGTGATTTACAAATGGAAAATTGCTCGTCTTTCCTCCACTCTTTTTTTTTTTTTTGCTGATTTGTGTATATTATTTTTGGACTTTTAATTGATTTCTCTGTTTTGTCAAAATGGGGACTGTTATTATTAATTAGTTTCTTTTATCTCATTACAATGACAGGTGTATCTAGATTTGCGTATTCATATGTGAGTTTTTGCGTGTATTTATAAATTTAGTAGGCTTATTATCAAGGGGCAATTTCTTCCAGCCAACCAGATGATATAAAAAAATAATAAACATGTACATTATTAAAATAAAGTGGATTCGAATCTTGAGTTTGAGTGCCCTTGAGGAAAGTTTAATTTATTCAAGGGCGCTCTAATTGTTCTTTGGCTTTCGTTATTATATGATCAATCAAAAGAAAAAGGAAGAGATATAGTATGTGGATATGTAAGGAAAATTCGTTTATATTATTAACAATATAAGAACATCTTCAATGCATTGATAATTGAGTTAACTCTTTATTTATTATTAATTAAATATTTTGTAAACCATAAAAGGTAAAATAAGTCAAATTAAAAACTTATTTTATATTTTTGTGTTCACCACAGGTTTATTTTAGGTTCACAACTAGTTTCGAATACCACCGTCTTCTTCGTCAGGTGAAAATAAACTAAGTTGTTAAAATATATTCTGTACAAGTGTAAATAATATAATATAAAAGAGATGAGGTAGGGGGAGTGAAGTGGGGAGAGATGTAATACAATGGTGAATGGGGCGGGGAAAAAAATATGTGAAAGTGAATGTGAATCTTTAAGACAGGGGGGGATTTTAAATTGGAAACATAATAAGCAGCGGCTATTTTAAAAATTGGTTTGGTTAAAAATATAAAATAAGTTTTTTATTTTGCTTATTTTTCCTTTTATGTAACAAATGGCACTACAAAGTGAAACTTTAGTCTTTTCGAAGATTCAAGAAAATTTTTAAATCGTTTACGTGTACAATGGTGTAGGTTTGAAATACATCTGATATATTCGCGGTCGGAGTGCTCTCAAAGTCCATGTCTCCGCGCCATACATGAATATTGCGAAGACGAGATACTTAACTAGACGCATTTTCGTCGTAATGCTAATAGCGGAACTATTTTACAGCTTTGACATAGCATTTTCCATCATTCTAGTTATTTTTTCACCTCAGCTACGCATCATTCATTGTTGGGAACACTGAAGCTTAAGGCCGAGGCCACACCAAAGTGCTTCGTTAGGTGCTAAGCTAGGTTTTACGTGGATCATATACTAGGTGACTTCATGCTTGGCCACACCAAAGTGCTACGCACAAATTCATTTGACATTTGGGAGTGGTTGAGTCAACAAATGATGTCACTCTCAAAACTAACCAATTTCATTACAACTTAACATTTTTATATATTTCCTGTGCAACTTCATTCCAAAATAATTTTATTACAGGTACATTTTTGTATAATTTGTTCGATGGGTTCCATAAAGGCTCCCTTTTATACGAGTACACAGCTGTTATTAAAACTTCCGCCATCTTGTTAAATCACGGTGACACAGTAAAATTAATCAACACGTCTGTTCGCTAGGAGATTGACTCGGTGACTAATCGTCATATAGTGTGGCGCGAAGCGTGCAGTGTGGCCATTGCGATAGTATGCAGTGCGTTGGTTTGCTAGGATATGTCACCTAACTCGCAGCGTAGCTCTAAGCATCAAGCGAGGCTCCTACCTGTGTGGCCGAGACCTAAGTAAATACACTCAGCACCCACTTCCTGACTGGATGGAGTTAGGCAATCCAACAAAGTAAAATTCAATAACAGGAAAATAAAAGATACTGCACAGTGCTCGAAAACGGTTCCTAGTTTTCAAGATAGATTATTATCCAAAGAACTTCACTATTACGGCAATTTATATTGTTGCCCGTTCCAATCGCTTCTTGTCGTCTATTCAAGAAGTATTGTTTTTAACGGTTTACTGTTATAAGTTTCACATAATTTAAAAACTATACTAAAAAAAATGTAGCATGGTCCATGTGACGTTTCACAAATTTGCCCCAATACAACCGTGTAACGACGTTCAGTAATTTTAATTATTTTATCAACCTCATCTTTATATAAGCCTCAATTCTAATAAATACCAAGTTATTTAGGTAAATACATTACATAAAACTAAGAATAATGACAAATTAATACATCTTGTTACGAATTAGCAAAACTATGTCAGTTTGTTAAAATCAAATAATATTTGGCGACGTTCGTCAAAAGTCACTACGTTAGTCCGCATTGGCTAGGGATGGGGTATATGATAATTGGACTTTCGATTTTTTTATACATAAAATTATAAATTCGTAATAAGTATTAATTCATAGTGGATCTTGGCCTTTTTAAAGATAGGTACAAATCATACAATACATTAGAAAGTCGGTATAATGAAAATTAGGAATTAAAACGTCAGTTTAGAGAAAAACAATTTTTTAATTTATAAAAAAAAAAGATTCGAATTGTAAAAAAAAAACGATTTTATCCCATCCCTTTGAGACATGACATTTCAAACGTCACAGGGACCAAGCTACATTTTCTTGAGTATATTAATTTTCTAAACTGACTATTGGCTATGTCTCGTGCTTCTTCAAACGAAATACAACAATTCAAACACAAAAAGGGAAAAGGGATGAATACGTACTTAAGGCTGACATATCGAGTAAGCTGAAGAAGAGCACTTTGAACTAGTTTGGGCATATATAACGATTGAATAAGGAAGCACTAACAAAAAATATATGTAGTGCAAATGTGAGTGAGAAAGGAGGGAAACGCAAATATGGTTAGGTCAAATGCATTATATTTTAAAAGAAACGTAGAAAGTTAGATAGATTGTGGTTGTATGAGAAGGTGTATGAATGTAGAAGAAGCGAATGATGTGCATCAAGATATAAAATAGCTTGTTCCTTCCCATACCTCATCATGGAGATGGTGTGATGGTATGTACGTATGTAAATACTAAAATCAAGAAAATAACAAAATTCTTATAGGAAAAGAAAAAATATCGATATTTAATGTCTAAAATAAATATTGTCACGTTGTGTCCCTTGTTAAATAGATAGATATAGCAGGAAGCCATACTTATTAATCCAAGCACAAGACTTTCGTTTCCTCCGCATTCATAAATTAAGTCATGGACAATCTTCTTGTTTTTATTCTTCCTTTTCTTTTTTTTTAAATCTGGTCACTTAGATCGAGTCACGTTTTCGTGGTATCCATTTATTTTACTTTCACAAACATAAGAATTCTTCATAAATATGCCGAGCACTGGGAAATGTAGTCTTGATTTCGATGGAGTCTTCAATTGTTGAGACTGCGCATTGTACGATGTTATAATACATCTTATCATTACTTCTTTATTACACCGAGTCTTGGACACTCACCCTAGCCATCATAAAACTAATAGAAGTGTTTGAAATGTGGTGCTACAGTAGAATGTGAAGATTTTCTAGGTTGAAGAAGTAGTCCTTAGACCCATGAAAAAAGATAAAGAAGGACTAACTTGAATTTGGTGGAGAAGATTGGTAAACTTTGGGCGTTTGATAAGAGGAAGTGTGTATGAAATCATGCAAGTATAGGTTAGTCAAAAAGGGTTGAAAGCGGAAATGAAAATACATTTTTTTGGGGGGAAATCACTTTTATTGCTCAGTATAGTCTCCCATAAGATCAATACACTTGGTCCAACGATCTTCCAACTTTGTTGTCCTATCACGGAAGCGACTTTCTGGAAGGCCTGCCAAATACTCCTCTACGACGGCTATAACCTCTTCGTTTGATGAAAAATGCTTTCCACGAAGGAATTTTTTGAGGTGTGAGAACAGCCAAAAGTCAGAGGGAGCTAAATCTGGCGAATAGGGTGGATGCTGCAACAATTCGTACCCCAATTCACTGATTTTCGCGATGGTTTTTTGAGCTGTGTGAGCAGGTGCATTGTCTTGATGAAAAATGATTTTTTTCTTCTGCAAACCGGGTCTTTTTTCCCAAATGTTTTCATCCAACTGGTCCAAAAGGTCACAATAATAATCAGAGTTGATTGTCTTACCAGTTTGGAGATAATATATCAATAAAATTCCTTTTGCATCCCAAAAAACTGACGCTAACACCTTCTTGGCCGATTTCTGGACACGAACTCGCTTCGGAGCCAAAGTGCCTGGTTCACACCACTCCTTAGCCTCTTGTTTTGATTCAGAATCATGGTGGTAGACCCAAGTCTCATCTATAGTGATGAATCGACGCAGAAAATCCTTTTTATTCTGTCGAAATTGCTCCAAATGTTGCTCAGAAAGTCACATTCGAACGTGTTTTTGTTGCATTGTTAGCAAATGCGGCACCTATTGTGCACACAGTTTTTTGAAACCCAAAACTTCAGCCAAAATATGCCATGTTGTTCCATGTGAGATGCCTATGGTGTCAGCTATCTCATCCACAGTCGATCGATGATCTTCCAAAACCATATCCTGTATTTTCGCTATGATTTCTGGTGTTGATGCACTTTTTGGACGTCCTGAGCGTGGATCGTCTTCAACGCTTGTACGGCCACGCTTAAACTCCAAAACCCATCGGTGAACGGTTGGAAATGAAGGAGAAGACTTCTTTAATACTTTCATCATCTTTGCATGGATCTCAGTAGCCGATAAACCTTCCAAAACAAAGAATTTAATCACTGCACGATATTCGGATTTTTCCATTGTTAAAAAATACACTGACACGTCAACTTCAAATGGCTTGTAAACAAAGAATGAATTGACAAATCGAAATGAAATTTTGAGTACGTTCTTATGAAATATGAAATATTAAAATGGCGTAGAAAATTTGGTTTTCCTACTGCTCCATAGGTGTCGCTTTCAAAACTTTTTGACTAACCTATTATTACAGGGGAAGACACAAGGTACTCGTAGTGTTGAATGAACAAATCCCTGGCTGAAGAACCTAAAATAATGGTTTCACTGTGGCACAAAAGACCATTGTTCAGAGCCATGCAAATAGCCATGATGATTGATGAACCTCTAACGTGGAAAGGAACGTTAAAATGAAAAAAAAATAATAGTGAGGGATAGAAGTTCTTTACCGCATTACAACTATTTTTTGTTAGAAAAAGTGAGCTAAGTAGATAGAGAAAACACAACTTTATTATGGTCTGAGTTTAAAGTTTAGCAATAATGCAGCCGTAGTGAAATATTGCATAGGGAGTCAACCCCTGCACCCCACCTGCCCGGGGCCGGCACGCTCAAGCGCCGCGCTGTGCCATCGCTTGGGGCGATAATCATGAACAATGGGTGTGCTTTAATCATGAAGTGCTTTAAGTCTTTTTAAATTAATGAACTTGACGTATACCAACTTTAATATTTACATATATTTGTGTGTGAAGGAACTACAGAGGCTAATGGGTGGCATTCAAATGTTGATACGTGTGTCGTCCAGAAAGTAAAGAACGTTTTGGCATAACTAAATAAAAACGAAAGATAAAAACACAAAACTTTATTTACAAAGTCACAGTACCTTATTAAATTTTTCAATGTAGTCGCCATAGCTGTCAAGGCACTTATTGTAACGTGGAATAAATTTTTCAATTCCGATGTTATACTCTTCTACCGCCAAAGGTTTGAGCCAGGATGTCACTTCTTATTTGAGTTCTTCATCGTTTGCGAACTGTTTTCCACCCAAAAATTCCTTTAGTTTCGGGAATAAGTGAAAATCACTCGGTGCCAAGTCAGGGCTGTAAGGAGGATGTTCAAAAATTTCCCACTTAAGACGTTAAACTTCTTAATGTGTTCGTGCTGATGCATGAGGCCGCGCATTGTCATGAATCAAAACCACCTTTCCCGACAACGTTCCACGTGTCTTGTTTTGGATGGCGCGTCTAAGTCGTCGAAGAGTTTCACAATAGGTATTTGAGTTTATTGTGTGTCCTCTTGGCATAAACTTCACGTGGATCAAATCATTTCAGTCCCAAAAAAACTGTTGCCATCACTTTTCTGGTGTTGAGATTCGGTTTTTCTTTTCCGAGCACACGTTTTTTTGAAGCCAAGGTGCTCTGTCACTATTTCATGTAGGAGCGATAGTGAAATTTGTGGGAAAGATTCAGGTACTGTGCTTAAAGTTGCCTATAAATTTCGATAGGCCGAACATTTTGTGCATTCAGAAAACGAATGACACCACGCACTTCACATTTGGCGGGATTTTTGATGGGTGCAGCCATTTTGAAAGGTTACAGAACAAAGACGCACAACCATTCAGCAACAAAACTCGACTCACACCGAAGCGAGGGAACGAGCTAACTGACGCGCATACGATTGCGATGGTGGGGGATTGGCGCAGGGCGTGGTGCCCAATCGTTCTTTATAACTGCAAAACTGACTTTTACTGTCATTGTTTATTAACACAATAAATGATACTGAAGCGTACTTGAAACATCACAGTAAATCTTAAAAATAAAAAAATTACGTATCGGTTATCCTCTTTAACCTTTCCCTTCCTGGGCTAAAAATATTCCCCGCGTTACGGTGCTGTGTATTCTACACACATGTAAAAATGTGCGATTTAAAATCGGAAAAACAAGAATATTCAAAGCCAATCCCTTAAATTAATTAAATTTGAAGTCAAAAGTGATAATAATTGAAATTGTATTACTGAAAACACGAAAAAAAACATCGGCCGACTTTCAGAAAATGGGCAAAGCGACCACCTCAAAGCTACTGAAGCGAGAGAAGCGAGCGAACTGAGATTCTATTTCTTGCGTTCCCATATACCGAAGTAGAGTGAGAGTGAGACGTGAATAACGTCGCTTCCTCAACCATAGCGGTTTTTTAGAATGAATATACCTACGTCACACACTGGCACACGTTTGATTGTATTGGTGAATTTATTACCGATTTTCACAAAATATATCTGATGTGGTTGACAAGTGCTAATTAAATATTATTTATAATATTTTTTTCATTCAATGCGTAAATGTATTAAGGAGGAATACCTAAAATCTGAACCCAGTATTTATTATATTTCTAGAGATATTAAAGTGTTTCGAAGCAATGTGTACTAATTACACATCACAGGGAAGGAAGTGTTAATAATCATATATGTTTTTCATAATTGCGCGGATAACAGACTCTGATAAGTAAATTGTGCAATAAATGTAAATAGCGAGATTTGAGAATCAATGTTGAGAAATCTAAAGTCGTGATTATAGAAAAGTATTAAAGGAAAACTAAATACTACACGTGGGTGTGTAATGAAAGATCTGAATAAGTTGAAGACTTTTACAATTCAGGTGGTATTTTTTCAGATGATTGATGAGTTACGATAGATATCTAACAGCATGTAGTGAATCAAATGGCACAAATGTATATATACTCGAACGGACAGTATCAACATTTGTTGAGATGATAGTCTACTACAGTATTTTGGTGCCAACTTTGATGTATGGAAGAGAAACGTAGACGTGGAAAAAGACTGATTGGAAACAAATACATGCTGTAAAAATATGTGCACTGAGAAGGATACATTGGGTGATAATGTATGACATAATACGGAATGAAATGATAAGGGATAAATGTTGACTTAAGGGTGTTCTGTTAAGTAAGATGACGAAGAAGGTTCTGAAAATATTTTGGGATGTTAAATGAATGAATGAAGAATCACTTATATAACAAATTAATATGTAAATGTGAGTGGAAGGTGTGGAAAAGGAAGACCAAGGAAAGTATGGTCGGATCAAGTGAATGATATATAAAATTTTATAAAATTTGGACTCCTTTGAGGCTTTTCTTTTTTTCGTTCTTGCTGACAGTTAACCTGAGGTGGTATATGTGGGTTTACTTTTTATTTTGTTTTCTGCCATACGTTTTTGTTTTTTTATTTATTCTTTAATCTAGATATGCGGGGGTGTGGGATAGAAACCCCCCGATGCCCTTGCGGTCGGGCTCGCCCTACATTGGTGGGGTGTATCTTGGCCGGGGGAATGTTTGTGGGATGAGCCCGGACCTTTTAATGTCTTTTCTCTTGAATGTATTTTTTTGTCATCTATTTATTTTCTGTGTTTTTTTTATCTTCTTGTTCTATGTGTTCAAGGGTGTGGGCTGAAAAACATTTGGTGTTTGGTTATATTTAAATTTTTAAGATTTACTGTGATATTTCAAATACGCTTTAGTGTCATTTATTGTGTTAATAAACAAAGACAGTTAAATTCAGTTTTGCAGTTATAAAACACTTTGAATATAGTTTAAACTCTTAACGGTGTTGTGTCAAGTGTATTTTTAGTATAATTATTATTTAGTAGTTTTTGACACTAGGGTTAAAGCACCCCTTCCAGAGACCCTGCACCCACCCTTTCTTCCATCCAAGGAGGCGCTGCGGATTTTACAAAAGTTTTCTTCCATCGAGTACCCTTTCCTTAACTATCCGTTGTGCAGGGCACTTTTCCAACTTTATGGTATTTGTTGTGAACAAATAATTGAGCGAATAAAATTATTGAAAGTGGGTTTAATTGAAACATGTTGTTACTCACATCATTTTTATTAAATTGAATATCTAAAGAAATAAAAAAAATCTATATCATTATATTTTCATATCGTCAAACGTCCTTCGTGACCTAGTTGGCAAGACGACTTTATTCAGATTACGAACCATCTCACGGGTTTATTTACCCTTCGAAGCAAGCTTTTTTCAAAAAAGGGTACAACTTGGTACCGCCTGGTTTTCACTAAAGGCCTCTTTATCACTTTTCTGGGAAGTTGAAGGACATCGTTACTTAGAAATAAGTCCACCAGGTTTTACTGTATACAACGAAAGTGTAATATAATAATTAAGTGTAGTCCCGGGATCACTTTTTATTTTAATTACCTGCGGGAATCGAATGCGAAACTCCTTAATCAAACCAATCAGTTTTAGTTGAATATTGTATAACTTAACGATTAGATTAACTTGTGTCATATTAACTTTAAAACTTTACTAACGACGTTTTTGAATTTTTATTAAACAGTTTATTTAAGTGTTTTAGAACTATTGTATTCAACAAACGGAAACTGTATGTATTTATTCTGTAAAATTACTTGCAGTTTTCCTTTTTATACACAACAGTTCACGTTAAAAAATATGTTGTTTAAAGCAACTTTTTATATTTTTTAGGCTCCACTTGGTCCTGAACATCCAAAGGAAACGATAACTCCAGCATTTTCATCATTACTGAGACCTCATATAAACCATGACATGGTGCAAACCATCCATGTCTCCGGTGAAAAGACAAAACATCACAACGAACACCACACGACAACAGAAAACGAAGAAAAAGACAAAGACATGACAGACGAAGAGAAAAAACCAAATGAGGATTCTTCGGAGAAAGCAAGCGACGAAATCGACAAACCAGCAAATCCAAAACCAGTCGTTCTGCCTGTAGACGATAAAATAGGTGAATACCAATTCTTGTACCCTTTGGCCGACGTCAATCCAGGATACAGCCAGTTTGGTTACGGAAACGTTCTCTTAGAGCCAGAATATTCAATGCAAATGAACAATTTAGAATATTTAATCCAGCAGAATCCATTAACACCTTCGAGATATGATTATAAGAATCATTTTGGGATTCTGCCAATTCTCCACCATGAGCCGTATCCTGTGTTTGGGAGAAGCTATTATAGAAATCCACTTACAATTTTAAACGGTTTTATACCATTGTTCGGCGTTGAAAAGTCCAGAATGGTTCACGGGAATTATCCAGGAATCCAGTTGTACAATGGAAATGATCTCAACCGTTACGTAAACGGTTATTCTAATGATTTTAACGTGATAAAAGACGATGGCTTTCCGAGGAACTTAAACGTTTTCGAAAGAAATGGAAGGCTGGCGAAAGTGTGAAGAGTTTCATTTTAAAATGAAACGGTTGTCTCGAAATAGAATACAGTACCCTTAATATTTAACATTTGGAAACGTCTATTTTGCAGTTTATTTATTTTGTATTCATTCCAAAGTCTTCAATCTTTTAAGTATTTCTACAATTCACAAGAGTTCAACTCTTGCGCCAGATTCAAGATTCATAAAAAATATTTTGCGCGTTTAACAATCTCAATTCTCCTTCATATCTTCGCGAAAAAATCCAGTTTATTTCACAACACTGCCGTTCTTTTCGATTACGTGATTAGAAACTCCTTTGCATACCAAAATATTTTTATATACGGTTCACTCAGCGCGACTGTAGAACGAATTTCCAAGATTTATCAGATGTGCACCAACATTATTTAAGTTTAAGAGATAATTGAAAAAAATATTGCAGCACTCAGAATATCCTTTCATTCAAATTTTCATTTAATTCCCTTTATCCTTAAATGAATTCCTTGTCTATAGTTCTACCATTATTGACAATAATTTGTTTATTGTTATACTTAAATTTAAACAAATATATGCTACAAGTACTTTTTTTGTGAAATATGCAATGGATTTAACATTTTAATATATCCAAGATGAGCTAGTTGGTTAGAAGAAATTGCTGAAAATAGTGTGGCGGTCGCCCACTCGGAACACTTTGGGCGTTCATACATACGGTCAATGGCCGATGAAGTGACCTTTGCATTCCTCGACAAATCTAAATAAACAAGTCCGAAGTTCACACGCCGGCCATTCAACCCATAGCCCGGAGCGGACCGCATTCCATACTAGAGCGAGAACGCACCACGCTGTCTCGCCAGTTCCGTAAATAAATTGTCACCTACATACGACATTAATCGTTTTGCTAATGCAGAAACGAGACGAAGGATATCTTGCTTGCATTTCCACACAAACGCGGAAATAGTATAAATACCTACGTTTACTAATAAAAACTCTCCTTCCGCATTGCGATCCAAAACGTGTTTTATTTATCAACAAATCATCATCATTTCTTCCCTTAAGGACTAGCTCCTAAAATAGCAATAAACGTACCAGATATACTGCACACACAAAATAATTAAAAATCAATTCATTCAATCATATCTACAGTAAAACTACACTATAGTATGTTCAAGTGGACTCATAAAAATAGTTCTACAATATTTTTTAGAGGATATGCTGTCATGTTACGTCTCATATGACTTTAGGGAGTTAGATGGTTAGTTTCGATATAAAATATTCACTAGATCTGGTTTTGAAGGTTTCTTGGATATTGTGGTTTGTTCGTTGTCCTGTGAGACATTTGTCTGGTGTCTAGATACGCGGTCTTAAATCCATTTATTTTTAGTATCTATAATATATGTAGAAAGATGATCATATTAATCATATTTTTGATATCTAGATATTCCGGGTAAAATATTTAACCGAGAAATAACTGACTGTTAGTTAATATTGTTGAACTGTACATGAGATGAACACTGGTAATAGGAAGTAAAATCATTCGTTTTATTTAAAATTGATTTGTTTTTATTCCCTAGTAAATTTCCTGTAACAGTAAATCAAATAAAGATAATCAATTCACAAGTGTATCAATAATGTCACATTTTATTGACAGTACTTTTAAACTTGACAGTACTTTTAAACTTGACAGTACTTTTAAATGTATTGACACTACTTTTAGATTTAACTTAGACAAGTTGTTTTTTTTCTGATTTCAATTGAAAACAATTCAAGCAAGACATTGTTTAAGTTTGATTTTCTAGTAATTTTATTTTTATTTGCATTAAAGTGGCTACATGGAAATCTATAAAAACTAAAAGTTATTTAAAAAAATAGAGATTTAAAAAAAATCATTTAATTTTTGTATAAAAATAAATGCAATAGTAAATCACAGAATATGATTGAAAATAGTGTTCAAAGTTCATTCTTAAAGATTGTATTAAATATATATATAAGTTCTAAGAAGAATGTCCTAAAGTCATATAAATCTCAATAAATATTATATAATTTCTTTATTTTTTTACTATCCACAACAAATGAATAATTTATATTATTTCAATGGAAAGTCAAACCGTATAATACAAGTATATGATAACATTAATATTTATGAAGACATATAACCTCTTCACAAAGCAAGGGCTATTACGAAGTTGTCTCATTCCATAATAAAATTTCATATATTTGTCCTAAACATTTAAACATTCAGCTGAAACATTAACATCCATACATATATTATACTAAAATTCCATGCTATCACAAATACAATTCCATGCTATCAAAAGCACAACTCCATGCTATCATATACACAATTCCATGCTATCACAAACACAATTCAATGCTATCACATACACAATTCCAACTACATCACTACCTCAACAATCACATCGAAATCATTCCCAACAACTTCTTATCACATGCCCTATATCCACATCAGTCATTCACTCACACGCCTATGCGGAAATCAATAAAAGTTCCTCGCTTCTCATCCTCCCCTTATTTATTTGTTTCTAGGTGTAAAATATTTTTACAGCGGAATCTATTTTGAAAATTTTAGCTGGTACGTAACTAAAGAAACACAACATTAAAAGTATATTATAATATAAAAATACAATATTACACAGTGACCCTAATAGGGTAGACTGAGAAAACAATTTGCCACACACTTATTTTAAAAAACAGCCCTTTTTTTATGTTGTTTATAGTTAAGGCATTAACGTTGTGGAGGTTTAAAGACATTGTAATTTATTTTTATCAAACACTGTTTATTCCTCTTTTTTGTAACGGTATAACCCTACCGGTTTCAAGGCTCTCACCTCATCTTCAGGGGAGCACAAACAATACTAAATTCCGTTCGAACTGGTACCGATATACACGATTCAACGGTTGGGGACTGAGGGGTAAGGGAGGCATGGGACGATTTCAGCCAAGAGCGGAGAGATTTTTGGGATATAACTGTTTACCAGATGTCTGGACCGATGTACTGACTTAGAAATTTCTAGGGCCTCTAATCTGTCTAATTTATTTATTAAAGGAAATTATCTAAATATTGATTCACATAATGGCCTATTAAGAAACAGATATATAATATCTTAAAATTTGTAACTGGTACGTAACTAAAGAAAAACATGCGGTTCCAATGGGAATGTCCTAAATAGTGATTGGCATAACAGTCTATTCAGTGATTGACATAACATACTTTAAAACTGGTGCGTAACTAGAGAAAAAAACAGCATTGAAAGCATATTGTTCCAGGGGGAATAAGCCAAATAGTTGAAAAATTGTCACGAAGCGTTACCTAAGGTGTTTCGATTTTGTACAGTGAGAATGTCACCTTGATTTCGTTGAAATAAAGAATAATGCTCTATTAAAAAACGAGGGAATATATAAAATAAATGCTTATTGTCTAATATATTTCGTAAACTTTACCTATTTCCATAATCAAATGTTTTTTTTTTTTTTAATGATTAAATTGTGGAGCAAGAAAAATCGACGTTTCAATTCCTTTTAAATTAATTAAAACAAAATTGGACATGTTTATGCAAAAGAGATCTAACCGCTATTTTTGTATTCAATATTGAATAAGTTTACATCCATATTTTTTTATTTGTATACAAATATACATATAGTACATACTGATACGCCATACATCTCCTTTACAGGGCAGGCAGAGTGGATAAAGTACCAGACTTTCCTATCTCGACACATATCCTTCGCCTCTACTACATCTACACACTTTTTGATACAATTTCTACGAATTCTCTGAATTTCTAAGTTTCCTTCTTTCAAAATAACATTCACTTGACCCAAACATACTTTCTTTTACTACGTTTTCCATACACTTTTGGATATGTAAAATCTTGGGTTCAGGTTCTACACCTATGAATATGTAACATCTCGCGTTCGGGTTCTACACCTATGGATATGTAACATCTCGGGCTCGGGTTCAACACATATGGATATGTAACATCTCGGGTTCAAGTTCTACACCTATGGATATCTAACATCTTGGGTTCGGGTTCTACACCTATGGATATGTAACATCTTGGGTTCGGGTTCTACACCTATGGATATGTAACATCTCAGGTTCGGGTTCTACACCTATAGCTATGTAACATCTCGGGCTCGGGTTCTACACCTATGGATATGTAACATCTCGTGTTCAGGTTCTACACCTATGGATATGTAACATCTCGGGTTCGGGTTCTACACCTATATATATGTAACATCTCGGGATCAAGTTCTACACCTATGGATATGTAACATCTCGTGTTCAGGTTCTACACCTATGGATATGTAACATCTCGGGTTCAGGTTCTACACCTATGGATATGTAACATCTCGGGTTCGGGTTCTACACCTATATATATGTAACATCTCGGGATCAAGTTCTACACCTATGGATATGTAACATCTCGTGTTCAGGTTCTACACCTATGGATATGTAACATCTCGGGTTCAAGTTCTACACTTATGGATATGTAACATTTCAGGTTCGGGTTCTACACCTATAGATATGTAACATCTCGGGCTCGGGTTCTACACCTTCGGATATGTAATATCTCGGGCTCGGGTTTATCTGTAACATCTCGGGCTAAGTTCGGCGAAGTATTGGGACATAAACAACTAAAGTGAATATAACTATTTAAAATTTTCACAAATAAACACTCCACACAAACACAGATTACACAACAGTGGAAAACGTAACACCAGAAAATACTGACATAAAACACTTAACACGTGGATCACAGTTAATTTTGCTTATAAATAATGAAATTCGTCTTCGTTCGTTCCCGGTCGCGAAGTTTGACAATTTTCAGTAAATAAATATACACATACACACCATCACGTCATTTCTTTGTCAGGGTAAATAGAGAGGATAATTTCGCCTGAAGAGAGCTTCGGGGTAGAAGGTTGAAACACGCGTAGCGTGGTTTAATCTAATCAGTGGAATAACAAACAAATAAATTGTTAAAAATTAAAATATGGAGCTAAAGAATAAACCTTTGATAAATTTTAATGTATTTTAACATTTACAGTGTTAACACATAAGTTAATTTAAAGCTTGTTGAACTTGTTTCTGATTGGGCTGAAGAGATGGCCACATGGTAATAATCCGAAAAACCTATTAAACTAACCTGAAAGATTTGTAATGACCTTACGTAAACACCCACACTTGGAAGCCGCCATTGGGTTTCATCAGGAATTGAAACAGAAATGACCGGGCTGAAAGTTTTTTTACAGCTAGCCCATGGAGGAAGGTTTTTCCTAAAAGTATGACACAATAAAACATTAAATTAGGGCACGAGCATTTTAAATAATATAAACAAGGTTGATGGCTGACATAAAATGTAAATATGTCAGTTTGTTTTGTTCTTATCAACATCAATGAAAATAAAACAGGCCTCTGCAACTGACGATCTGCGGACCAAGTACAGTCCGTTTTAGGTGTGTGAGCAAAATACATTTTAATTATTTAATTCTAAATCAGAGATGATAACCTTCGTGGCCTAGTTGGTAAGACGCCTGAATATCAATCCAGAGGATGTGGGTTTGATTTCCGTGAAATCAAATTGTTGAAAAAAAAACGATCTGGTCTCACTTAAAGCCTCTTTATTATCTTTCTGGTTGGTTGGAAGAGATTGTTACATAGCTCATCAGGTTGTACTGTAAACCATATATGATAAATAAAGTGTGACGAATGAATAAATAAACAAAATAAAACACATACGAATATGTAAAAGGCCAAATCGGTATTTTATTACTGTATTACACTTTGGTTGTATACATCATAACGTTGCGGGTTATTATCATGTGAAAACCTTTTCCAACCAATATTTTTTTATAAAATGGCCTTAAGTGGAAACAAGATCGTATTCGCAAATGAGGAGGTAACATTAAAAAGAGATCATGTCCATCGGATACAAAAAATGAGTTGATAAAGCAGATATTTTCTTATCGATGGTACGGAACCGTTTAACATTTTTATTTCAATGAAAAAAGCACATAAATCATTTTAAAATCATAATAAAAAACTAGCATTTTTTCAAAAAGAATCTTGTCCAGGCTTCAAACCTATCAAAAAAGATCATGTCCGAATTAACCAATCATAGCTTTCCGATTGTGTCTAACTTCATACCAGTTCACTAGCAACTGTCAGTTTTAAAGCTTACGTGCAGTGTTATGTCATTATACGAGGGTTGCTACTTAAGTTTTGAGACAGACAAGTAAAAACAAATATTAACTATCGAAAATGGCTTTATTGTTTTTCAAAATACTCTCCATGTAGATCAATACGCTTTTGCATGCGTTTGAACCAATTTTCGAAGAATTTTCAATTTTTTCACTCCGACTGAGGTAACTAGAAAACATGCGTTTAGAACGCATCAACCGCTTCTTCAGGCGTCGAAAAACGTTGACCTCGCAAATTAATTTTGATGTTCGGGAATAAAAAGAAGTCATTGGGTGCCAAATCAGGGCTGTACGGTGGATGACCCATCAATTCGATGTTATGAGTGCTTAAAAGTCACTTGTTTGAGCCGATGTGTGAGTGCTCGCATTGTCGTAGTAGAGAATGATCCATCTTCGGCGGTTGGTTTTCCTAATTTCTCCGAACACTTCTGGCAAACACATGGTAGTGTACCATTCAGAATTGACCGTACGACGTTCCATTAAAGGCATTGTTGCGACATGACCATTTATACCGAAGAAACAAGCCACCATTTGCTTAGAAGTGCTTCGTGCGCGAACAACTTTTGTTGGATTTGGCTCGTCTTGAAAGACCCATACAGTTGACTGCTGTTTAGTTTCTAGCTCATATGCATAGATCCATGATTCGTCACTTGTCACGATCTTATAGACGTCTTTTGAAGCACCGCGATCGAATTTTTCAACATTTCTTTGGACCAATCGACATGAGGCTTTTTTGAGCGATTGTCAAATTAAGCGGTATCCAACGCGAACAAATATTTTTGACGGCCAAATGTTCATGCAATATTGAATGTATGCAACTGGAACTAATGCCCAAACATGCCTCAATCTCACGATAAGTCACATGACGATCTTGCAATATCACGCACAGCGTCGATAGTTTTTTGGCACAACAACTGATTTTGGACTACCTTCACGAAATTCGTCCTGGAGCAAACATCGACCACGGTTGAATTTGGAAAATCAGCGAAACACAGTGGCCCGGGATGGTGCTTTATCACCAAAAGTCGAAGCGAGTTGATCGGCACACTGCTGTTGAGTTATTCCACGTAGAAAATCATAAAAAATCATTGCACGAAAATGTTCACGATTTAATTCCATTTTTGGACGAGATGAATTTTTCAAGTCACCGTAAACAACACAAATAGAACTCGTACGACAAAACTTCCTGAAACCATATACCATTAAAAACATCAAACTTTACGATACTGATGTCAGATTTGACGTATTTACACTGGTGTTGCCGTATCTCAAAACGTAAGTAGCAACCGATATACGCGTGTGTGTTTATGTAAATACGATATTACATGCATTGTTTTTTTTAATTATTATATCCAATTAACACAAGTCCACTAAGTATAATCAGCATTATTTATCTAGCAAGATTAGTCCGAGAATAGAAGCTATTCATCATAAAAAAAAAGTAAAAGAAAAAACGTATGTTAAACAAACCTTTTTCATTCAAAGAGTTTCATTAATTTTTCAAGATTTTGTTGAGATCTTGAAAATAAAAAAAAATGTCCATAAATAGTTGCTCATCCCTTACAGACATCTGTCGTGTCTAGCTATAAGTTAGGCTTGCATCAGGAATATTTACCAATACGATATATATTTATTCAAAATCTATACAACCTCAAATTATTATTGTATGTACGCGTAGGGGACGCCGACGCCCACGCCCTCTAGGGGACGCCCACGCCGAGAGTACCTGGAGGACCTGTTGGTGGACGTGCGCTGCTCAACATACACAGACTTAAAAAGAGCCGCACAGGACAGGGGGGAATGGAGGAGAAGAGTTCAAATTGCTGCAAACCAGTCTTAGGACTGTAACCACGGAAGGAAGTACGCGTATATTATGTTATATGTGTTTTGAAATATTAACTAGAACGCAAAACCGACGGGTACACTTGCTAGTATAAAAGTGTTTTATGGAGAGAACTGATTAAAAGTATTATTTATTCAACATTTTTATTGCAAATACAATCTGGCGGGCTTATTGCCGGGAGGCACTCTCTTCCAACCAACCAGACGAAAGTAAATGAAGCAAGTTACATGGTCGCATAAATCATTCAAATGACTATCGATCCCCACGAAATACATGAACACACGCGTGAAGATATGCCCACATACCCCACAAAGTCGGGTATCAATCTTTTTCATATAAAGTGAGATATCATCAATCAGAAGAAAAGGAAGGGATGGTGGAGAGGAAAGGAAAAAAATCAGGAATGAAACACGTTAAATTACTGACTAGAAATTGAGAGTTTTTTAAGTCGTTTCTTAAAGCATGCCAAGGACGGAGCGAGTCTAACGTTGGTTTGAAACTGATTACAGAGTCTCGAGAAATAAACCGTAGACATAAGACTGGTCTGTCTAGTTGGTTAATATTAAGACTCCAGTCTGTTTTCAATTCAATTGGTCGGCTGATTTACGGTCATAAATATTGTCATATCAATTCACTTATAAAATGTGTAAATTGGCTCAATTGTAATTTCAAACTTTGTATTCAAGTCCCTTAATGTGATGTCTCCATTGTATCTTATAACCTGTATCTGAGAGATGTTTCTTCGGGAAGATGTTGAATCTTGAGGCCGATTTCTTCTTCATCTAATAAATTGATGTTCTACATTGATCTCAAAGGGTGTATTGTGCATGACGAGATGTACGAATGTCGAGAGAGTAAAAGTTATATACTTGCATAGAAAAAAATGGAGAACTATTGTCTCTGCCTACTCCAAAAGGGACACGGCGTGATGCATGTATTGACAATAAAATAAATTTATAAAACACTAAAATAATTTAAACAACGCATACATACGAGTACACAAGTCAAAATTATTAAAAAAAAATTACCAATCATATGGTTGATACGGGGCCGTCTCGAGACAGACCGCTCACACCTCGCCACATCGAGCATTACTCTTGACATTCACGTGGAAAGAAAAATTTAGTACAAATACTGCAATCAGTCCTATTTTATAACGCAGAAGACTGTGATAAATAAATATGTCAGCAATTTCAAGAATATGATTTCTGATATGTAGGGTAATTTTATTGACATAATCTTAAATTATTATTGATATGTTAAAATGTTTCGAGAGATAGATCTGTGTTGCATTTATGCGTCCATTCTGTAAAGTTAGAAGGAAGTAGGTTGACCTCCCGTCGTCTGCATTCAGGAGGTCGCAGATATTTTATTTCTTATCGATCATGTATTTATATTATGTCGCCCTAAAACGGACATTCTCAAAGTTAACTAATTTATTTTATTTTATCATATTTATTCATTTACTCGTATGGTAACACTTCAATATATCTAAATTGTTGATCTGAACATATCGAGGAGCGTGATCGGGAGACAGTACTCTCATCTGCATCATTAAAATAATAATAAAGGACAATTTATACAGCGCCGTTTAGAGAACAGACTCTATTCAAGAGTGAGATTCAAACCCATTTTAGGAGATATGTCCTTAAGGGAAGAGATGATGATGATTTGTTGATAAATAAAACACGTTTTGGATCGCAATGCCGAAGAAGAGTCCAATTTTATTAGTAACGTAGGTATTTATATCTTTTTAGAATGTGCGCGGGAATGCGCTCGCGATATGCCTACGTCTCGTTTCTGCGAATGCAAAACGATTAATTGTTGTATGTAGGTATCATTCAAATAAGGAACTGGTGAGACAGCCGTGGTGCGTTCTCGCTCCGGGCTGCGGGTTGAATGGCCGGCGTGTGAACTTCGGACTTGTTTATTTAGATTTGTCGAGGAATGCGAAGGTCATTTCATCGGTCATTGACCGTATGTATGAACGCCCACAGTGTTCCGAGTGGGCGACCGCCACACCATTATAATTGACAAAAATTACTTGAGCTTTCGGGTCTAGAACTCCTAGAGTAGGCACAAAACTCGCGGTTCGTCATCGCAAATATTTGGAATACCATCCGGTATAAAAGACAACACTTATGTTCGTCCAACGGTTGTGAACACTGCTATCAGATGAATGGAACTGTAAAATACAAGAAGCAAGTAAGATACAAGATGCAAATGTAAGTGAAATGTGTGGTAAAGGAAGATCAAGGAAAGTGTGATTGGGTCAGTTGAATGATATTTTGAAAAAAAAAAAAGAAAATTAGAAGTGTTAGGAGGTGTATGTAAAAGAGTCGAAAAAATTGTGTCGTGATAAAAAAATCTGATGCATTGTCCTCTACGTATCCCGAGGTGTTGGTTGTATGTGCCTTTTTTATCCTACTCAGTTCCTGCTGGGCATGCTCGGGTATAACTCCTTGAGCGTAAGAAGAGATCTGCGTCTCCTGGTATACGTTGTCAAACTCGTTCGAGGAGTTGTGAGCTGTCCAGCATTACTACAAAGATTAGCGTTAAATGTTCCTAACAATTACACTAGACTGCGCCGGCAGGAACTGTTCTCAATAACATACGCAAGAACGGGTCTTCCAGCCACTATGCCTGTTGGAAGAGCCTTAACTCTTCTGAACGGGACTGCTTCGGATATTGACATATTTCATATCACATTACCAAAAGCAAAAGTAAATTTTCTTCTTAGATTGAGCGCTTTAGAAGGCACTCATCAACATACCTAAATGACTGTGAATATATGTGTGTAATATGTTTGTGTGTATATACTCGTTTGTATGCATATGCATTATTTTTTATTTTATATAATTTTTAAACTTATTTTTTTTTCCACTATGTAATTTTTCTTCTTTTTTAATGTTTTGTAATTTCAAAGTAATTGGACTAAGCCTGTTTTGAAAAAATAAATAAATAAATGTGAAAAAAATTGTATTGTTGGTTTCGTTAGCACATGGAATTCAGTAATTTTTTTTTCCTGTTATTTACCTTCACTTGGAGAATCATTATGTATATTGATTTGAGTAGTTTTTCAACATGTTTCTATGAATTATAACTTATATAACGAGACTCGGTAAATGTATTCGTTTTTGAAGGGTAAACAAATATATATTATCTCAAAGTTTTATTCCTCGGATGTATTTAATGAATTATGACAAACTTTTAATGAGTTACGTTGCATTTTGAGGAAGTAACGTTGAAGGCAAAGGGTCAAATATACACATCAAATAAAATTATATATTTATGAGACAGTTACAACAAATTATTTGTTTAACTGCTGCATAACAAGTAAACAGATTTTGCAATTAATATGGGTGGTGTATACATTTTTCAATGACTTTATTTACTACGGTCAGTAGATTAGGAATGTCTTCGCATCTGCATATATGTAGGAAAATATATTAGATAAAAAACATTCACTAAACTTACCAAGGGAAGAAGAACTTGAAAGAAAACGTTGTTGCTCTTTTGATGTGATAGTTACAGTACACTTTGTTAATTTATGTAGTGTTCAATTGTAAATATTGATTTTGATAAGACTTCAACCATCTGAAGAGTAACTTAGATTATAATAGTTTGTTTAAAACACTGAAAGGACGATGTTACAGTAATTGTTGTAGAGGAAGGTCAGGAAAAATATCTTAATGTAGGAAAATGTAGGAAAATATATTAGATAAAAAACATCCACTAAACTTACCAAGGGAAGAAGAACTTGAAAGAAAACGTTGTTGCTCTTTTGATGTGATAGTTACAGTACACTTTGTTAATTTATGTAGTGTTCAATTGTAAATATTGATTTTGATAAGACTTCAACCATCTGAGGACTAACTTAGATTATTATAGTTTGTTTAAGACACTGAAAGGACAATGTAACAGTACCTAATTGTTATAGAGGAAGGTCAGGAAAAATATCTTTCAGTAGTTGATTACAACAGCTTTAATAGTATTCAGTACAACCTGGTAAATTTATTATCACGTGGTTATGAAAAGAGGCAAGTAATGGAAATAATTGAATGAATATGGAGTTTAATGTAAATGAACACGTGGTATTGGGTAGTTACACGCCAAAAGTAGAGCATGTAGTAGAGTAAATAGTGCATGAATGAGTTGTTTAATATTGGAAAATGAGTAACGCAAGGATGTGTCACGTTACCCTAGTTGTTTGGTAGTTACATAGTTTCAAGTGTGATGGAACTACAGAGGTCAATGGGTGGCACACAAATGTCGAATGGAAATGTATGTGGATTGCCATAATTATGAATTACAAAATTTGCTAAATAAATTGTATAAATGATTCAACGAGAAATATCTGATAATGAATGTTGCAAAATTAAAAGTTGTGTGACAGGAAAAGTAACTGCAACCAATGGATGCACTTTGATATATGGGGTGAAAGAAGAAAGGGCTGAAAAACATCTGGTGTCCCCGTGACTGGGCTCGCCCTATATTGGTGGGGTGTATCTTGGCCGAGGGGATTAAATGTATTTTCTGCAATTTACGTGTTCTTGAAGTGTATTTAAATATTGTATATTATGTGCATACTATGTTGCTATCAATAAACCCAAAAAAAAAAAAAGGTACGTGAAAAAATACTGATAGGAGATGAATTAGTGATGTAGAAATTCGTGAACTGAGAACAATGCATAGGGTGACAATGTATGACAGAATATGGAATGAAGGGATGAGGGATGATTAAGAACTTAATGCTGTGTTGAGTAAGATGAAGACGTGCATTCGAGGGGGTTTGGGCAGGTAGAATAAATTAATGAATAAATGCTAACAAAATAAATATAAAGTGTAAATGAGAGTGGGAGATGTGAGAGAGAAAAAAAAGTGTGGATGGATGAACTGAACGATATTTTGAAAAAAAAAAAGGAAACGAATTTAGTTAGAGAAATCGTAGGAGTTTTATAAGAAGGTGAAGGATGTAGAAGAGGAAAAGGTTGTGTGTTGAGATAGAAGATTTTAGCGCTCTACGCCTTGTACCTATCCTATCAGGGAAATGGTATAATGATATAGATGTATGTAATTGAAAATTAGATTTGAATAATTTAAAAAAGTCTTGGTTCTAAAGGGAATTGATTTTGCAATGCAAATAGATAACGGATGTCGTCAATTATATAAGTTATTTTGAAAAGCTTAAGACCTCGGCCACACAGGTAGGAGCCTCGCTTGGTGCTTAGAGCTACGCTGCGAGCTAGGCGACATATTCTAGCGAACCAACGCACCGTATACTATCGCAATGGCCACACTGCACGCTTCGCGCCACGCTACATGACGATTACTCACCGAGTGAATCTCCTAGCGAACAGACGTGTTGGTTAATTTTATTGTGTCACCGTTATTTTACAAGATGGCGGAAGTTTTAATAACAGCTGTGTATAAAAGGGAGCCTTTGTGGAACCCATCGAGCAAATTATACAAACATGTACCTGTAATAAAATCACTTTGGAATGAAGTTGCACAGGAATTAAATAAATATGGTAAGTTGTAATGAAATTGGTTAGTTTAGAGAGTGGCATCGTTTGTTGACTCAACCGCTCCCAAATGTCAAATGAATTTGTGCGAAGTACTTTGGTGTGGCCATACATGAAGTCACCTAGTATACGAGTCACGTAAAACCTAGCTTAGCACCTAACGAAGCACTTTGGTGTGGCCTCGGCCTAAGCATCCATGATGAAGTCGTTCCACTCTTACAAGTTACCATTCTTTGATTGTTAAATATAATTTTATTCAATAGCTTTTACCGAATAAATCGTACGATCCTTATCAATTCTAAGAAGTAAATAAACATATTTACTATATCATATTTAAAAATAAATGAGGTCCTTTGTCACCAGACGGGTATTTTGAAATGTTTCCATAATGAATATTATTAGAAACAAGTCAACAAATTACTGAGTGATAAACACTGACGTTTTGAGGAAATATGTAGATCAAAATATATAATGTTTTTGTTGACATCTGTCGGAAACTGATTTTGTAATTTATAATTTTGTAGTCACGACTTATAGCTGTTAGACATGATCCAAAAGTCAAATCAGGTTTTCTATCTGATATTTAAAATTATGATGGTGAGGAGTTGTTGGAAAGACTACGAGGGTAGTCCCAAAAGTACCCGACCTAACAAAGAAAACACAAATAATTTGGAAAAAAATATTTTTATTTCTCAACATAGTCTCCTTTCAGCTCGACACACTTTTCCCAGCGATGTTTGATAGCTTCGATACCCTGTTTATAGTGAGAACCGTCGAGCGCCTCAAAATAGCCATCAACCGCAGATTCCACCTCTTCATTGTTGGCAAATCTTTTACCACCGAGCCATCTTTTCAAGTTTGGAAAAAGAAAATAATCCGAGGGGGCTAAATCTGGTGCGTGAGGAAGCAATTCGAATTTTGATTCATTGATTTTGGCCACCGCGATAACGGATGTGTGAACTGGTGCATAGTCTTTATGAAACAACACTTTCTTTTTCGCCAAATGCGGCCGTTTTTTCTTGATTTCATATTGGTTGGACTTAGACCATATTGGTTGGACTTAGACCATATTGGTTGGACTTAGACCTTTCAAATAAAAGTATTGTATCACATAACGATGATCAATTTTTTCCATGTTTACAAATTCACTGAGAGCGTTCACTATTGATGGCTGCCAAACAAACACTAAACAACGTAGCGTCTTAAAACTTGAAACTTAAGCTTTGTAAGTTTAGTACTTTCTACCATAGTAATTTTAAAGCAAAAACCGCCATCTATACGTCAGGTCGGGTGCTTCTGGGACCACCCTCGCATATAGAGGCTCTAAAATTTGTAACCAGTTTATTTTCTTCTTCTTCCTTTTATTTTAGGCATGTTGGCCTGTTATGGTCCTGCATCATCGTTTCCCTCTTGTGACGTCGACTGCCAGCTGTCTTTCCATCTTTTGGAAGGTCGTCCTGGAGCTCTGCTTGCTTGGGGGATACTGTCCCTGACCATTCTTACGGCTCTTGGTTCCGCCATTCTGGATACATGTTCGTTCCAGAACCTTCTTCTATGTCGTCCCCATCTTACAATATCTTCAACTTCGCACATCCTTCGGATTTCTGCATTTCGTACTCTATCACGAAGGGTTTTGCCAGCGATACTCCTGAGTACCTTCATTTTACTGGTTCGAAGGAAATTTTTGGTTCTGACATGTCGGCTCTGGACTCTATGCTGTATGTCATTATGGGGCGGACACAGGTCGTGTACTCGCATATCCTCACCTTGTTTTGGATGTTCATATACTTGTTTTTCCAAATAGTGTTCTTTAAACATCCGGAAATAGCTGCGGTATTTTCTGATTATTCTAGTACTTCGCCATATAGGTCATTATTGCACATTATGCTAGCACCCACGTATTTAAATTTTGTAACTTATTCAATTGGTGTGTCGTCGATCGCCACACTGCACCCAACTTGCTCTCTGACTAGAGTCATGCATTTAGTCTTGCTGATGGAGATGTTGTATTTTTTGTAAGCAGTGTGGAATCGATGTAGCATTTGTTGCAGGTTTTCCTCTGATTCGGCTATGATGGTGGCATCGTCAGCATAGCATATGACGTTTAGCATATTGTCACCCATCTTGTATCCCAGGTTAAAGTCGGCAACTTCTTTTATAATTTTATCCATAACTAAGTTAAATAGAAAAGGTTTATTTTCAATATTAAAAAAAATGATTATATATTAAAATATCGTGCCAGATTCCAATGGTTCTAAATAAGACTTCGGAGATATCTCCACGTTCTGTTAACCCTCTTTGGTGTCTTGAACAATGTAAGCTGTCCTCTGTATCTGCGTGAAATATTCAACTTTCTTTCTGAGCATGGCGTTCCAAGAGTGTTTTGATCTGTTGACAACTGAATTCTTTGTATACCAAAGAATCACACAACATGAACATTACACACGTACTTTACGATACACCTTAATCCAAATGTGTTTCTATCACATATCGGAAGATCTTTAAATGCATCTTTATAGTTCGGCTTCCGTTGATAAGATTTCTGCGGTTTTCTTACCAAATGTGATTTTCTGAATATATCCAGGTGCGGAGAAGTACCTTATCTAATAATGGTCACAGTTACTACCTTCCTTTACTTACACCTTACTCATAAATTTTGAAATATAATTAAAAATTGAATTTAATCCATTTGAAAATATACATTTAACCTTTCATTTCCTGTGCTTAAAAAATCCGCCCGTTCCGGTGATGTGTATTCAATACACCCCAATACATATGTAAAAATGAGCGATTTAAAATCGGAAAAAATAAGAATATTCATAGCCAATCACTTAAATTAATTAAATTTGAAGTCAAAAATGATAATAATTGAAATTGTATTACTGAAAACATGAAAAAACATCGGCCGACTTTCACAAAACGGGCAAAGCGACTACCTCAAAGCTACTGAAGCGAGAGAAGCGAGCGAACTGACATTCTATTTCTTGCGTTCCCATGCACCGAAGTAGAGTGAGAGTGAGACGTAAATAACATCGCTTCCTCATCCATAGCGGTTCTTTTAGAATTATGAAAAATTCTTTACACCAATAAATTCCCCAGATTCATTTTCATGACGAGGTTAAAATAATTTATTATAAATACGTTTTTTTTTCACTTAAGTAGTTATTAAGACGTTTTCATCTCAGATCATGTTTTGAAAGAAATATCAGATTTTTCAAGGAGATAAAGTGAGAAATATAAATAATAAAATATGTAGCATGATGGGATGTATGAATTTGGAGGAGTTCAAAGTTGTGTGCTTGAATAGAAAAGTTTGTAGATCTGTTCTCATTGTCTACCCCGCTAGGAATACGACGTGATAATGCCTCTACTATAGTTTGGAAATTCTAGGATGATTCCTGTGACAGCTCACAAATTTGCCCCAATACAACCTTATGTAATGTATTTACCCAAATAACTTGCTATTTATTAGAATTGAGGCTTATATTAACGTTGATAAAATAATTAAAATTACTGAACATCGTTACAAGGTTGTATTGGGGCAAATTTGTGAACTGTCTTAGGACTCATCCTAGAATTTCCGAACTAGAATACAATTTATTTTAGTACCCCGTTGACTTTTCCCTATTGATAAACTCGTTACAATTTTCCCTACTAAATATTTTAACTTAACCTAATTTTTAATTTTCCACCCGTAAACCGTTTCTAAGATTCCAATCATTTTAGTTAATTTTTAATAAATTCCGACCAATATCTTCTTATATTTCACATGTTTTTAAATAAGTTCAAAAGTTTACCTGATATGATACGGAATCCCGCTGTGGTACGTCAACGCTAATCTCATTTTAGATACACTCACTCAGTTGAACCATTGAGCTCTTGACGTTAGTGATTCGAAGTCTTTACTGTTAAATGGTCTAGTCAAAAGTTACGCGAGTGATTTTGTTATTAACTCAGTCAGTTAGTTTAACTTTAAAAACAAACAGTTATATTAATTATAACAAATTGAATTATAAAAATATAAAATTAGTGGTGAGTGTTATTTGATTTTTATTATTTTTATGTTAATTTAAAATAGTATTGTGTGGTCATACGTTTAGGGTTTATTTATTAATGGTTATTTTTATTTTTTATTTTATCAACAACACAACAGTGTCTTTTATATACAAATGCAGAACATATGACAAGTTATACAAGTACTACGAATTATTGACAAAAATATAAAACTTTATCTGAAACTAACATGCACAGGAGATACAAAAAGCAATAGTAGTAATAAATTACAGGCATTGTTTAAAATTATTTAATATAAATATGTATATTTAAGTTCAATATATGTATGTTATGTATACCACAAAATATTACCAAACTTCACCATGCAGACTTGCGTAATTGTCGGAGACTTATTTTATAGAGGTAAAGAACTTTAATTTGTTTTTAGTGGAATAACGCTTACATAGAACAAAAATTGGAATTTTGGGAATTTTATGGATATATCTTGAGATATAGAAAACACATGGGCTCACTTGTAGAACGAGATGCAAGCTGCTTTGCAGAATCGTTATTGAAAAAGAATATATGTATACCACAATCATGACCTGTTCCTTTTTGCAGAAAATGTATACCCTTGCAGCGTCATATTTACATTTTCATTCAAACAGTTTCAGCCTCGTCAAAATTCAAACATCTCGTCATATACGCTCTAATAATTTCTTTATATCTCACCTTTCACTAAGTTTAAATTCTCTCAAATATTTTTTTCCATCATTATCTCGGTATTTGTCGTCATTTAAGTTCATTTAAGATACATGTTTTTTTATTTGTAATGATTTCTCTCAGTATGTTAAACTAAATTCAACTAAATTGCAACACGTGTTTCTGTATCTTACCCCGAGTCATTCTTTAGGCGGTCTGATATTGTTATATTACCAGTATGTGATCAATGAACCTCTAGGGATTTTTTCGCAATCATTGGCTATTTTTTGCTGATGTATCATATGTAACTTATGTATTTGAAAAAAAAAATAAGCCTTTTTGAGAAGAAGAAAGCCTTTTTACACTATATATTTAAATTGTTAGTCTTTCTTCATTCATTCGTTCTACATGTCCAAACAACCTCATCATTAGGTACTTTTCATAACCTTACTTAATACACTGCCCTTAGGCTAATATTCACCTCTAATCCCTTCATTCCGTATTCTGACATACTCGTACATTCTCACTCAATGTATTTTTCTCAGTACATAGATTTCTTCAGTTTCTCAGTACATAGATTTTTGCAGTTTATACAGTTTCTCAGTACACAGATTTCTTCAGTTCCTCAGTACACAGATTTCTACATTTTTTCAGTACACAGATTTCTTCAGTTTCTCAGTACACAGATTTCTATAGTTTCTCAGTACACAGATTTCTACAGTTTCTCAGTACACAGAATTCTCCAGTATTTCAGGACACAGATTTCTACAATTTCTCAGTACACAGATTTCTACATTGGTCTTCCTCTATCACGTATTTCCCTCACATTTGTACTATATATTTGTTTCGTTAGTCTTTCTCCATTCATTCGTTTTACACGCCCAAACTATCTAAGATTGCTCTTCTTAATTTTAATCAACATACTCGTATAAGCCTTGAATTCACATCCATCCCTTATTATTTAATTCAGAAACTTTAAATCGAGTACAACCCTTTCTATGAAGAGTTTAATTAGGCGGGTGTTATTCAATTAGATACTGTAGATATTGTAGTGGGATGCCGAGATGAAAGTTATATTTTATTTTGAAGTTAGCATACGTCGAAAATACTCAAACAGAAAATGTTTATTGGCTTTCCCAGTTCACCGTTCTTCTTTTTTTATGTCATATTTTACTGTCAGTTACAAATTAATGTAAGACTCGCTCCATCATTGGCATGTTTTAAAAAGCGAATGAAAAAACCCTTTACTTCAAGACAGTAATATGACGTTTCTCGTATCATTCCTTCCTTTTCCTTTGATTGGTAATATCTCACTTTTATTTTTATTATGTTTAAATAGTTCATGAATTTTGCAAAGGGGAATAATTATTTGAATATCTTATTAAATCATGTAACTTCGTTTATTTACTTTGTTTGGTTGGTTAGAAGAGGTTGCCACCTGGCAATCATTGCTTAGCAATGAATTGTTAATAAATAAACAGTGAATTAAAGACGTAAAACATAAGGTGTGGTCTATACTGCCCTCATAAGCAAAAACGCAGCTAACAGGAAAAAATCAGAAATTTAACTAAGTATGAGGCAATATCCCATATCAAATTCTGAACCATAATCCATAAAAAAATACTGTTAAAAAATATTTCAATACAAAAATTGACATAATGTTTTTTTTAATTTTACAAAATACTAGGTTTTTCTAAGCAAAAAAGCAGTAAAATGTGATTCATAAGCAAAAAGACAGCAAGTGCCTATGCGTTTTTGATTATGAATCACATTTTACTGCTTTTTTGTTTATGAATCACGACAATTTTAGCAGCAATGAAAAACACGAAAGTACAGTTTTCTCAAAACTTAACTTTTGTCATTAGCTGCGTTTTTGCAGTATAATACTAAATATTTGAGGAGTTTAGGACAATAAATTCAGATATGTGACTATTAATTGATAAAGAATTAAGTGCGACTAAGTGGGACTCGTTGAACCTTTAAAATTAAGTAAGTATTGACACTCGAAGAAAACATGGTCGAGGGTGTCTTCACCCATTCCACATATGCAGGTGGCTTTCTTTTATATGGATTTTATAAACGTTGTTTCTTATCAAACAATAGGGTATTAATACATATAATAATTACATAGATGGGGAGAAATTCGAATCCATGGTAATAGGAAGAGCCAACATGTCTTTATATGGATGTTCATAGTGGGTTCGATTCCTGACTTAGAGCAAGCAGCATTATGGAGAGTCTGCTCTGTTAACGGTGCTATTAAAATACATACAAACATTCACACTGTTTCCCTGTCGGGGTAAGCAGAAGGAAGAGAACGCTAGACTTTCCTATCGCGACACGCATCTTTCACCTTTTCCATATTCGTATGCATTCTCAAACAAATCTAACATTTTACGATTGGTTCTTTCAAAATATAATTCACCTACGTATTATATTTAAAATAGCATGCGATTTTTTAATAGTGTCCTCAGTCACGTAGTTTAAAAAAACATATGTTGCGATCCCAACATTTATCGGGTAGCCAAAATGCGTAATTTATCGTTAGTTTTTTTAAAACGTATTTAAGAAGCATATATTAGTGATAACCAGAGGTCACTTGGTGGTCTGATGTTCAGCTTATATAATTTACACATGTCATTGTGTGTTGTTAGATTATTTGGTGAACATTTCCTTGGTAACATTGTGACGAAAGAATTTTTTATTTTGACTTTATTTACATAAAGGTTGTCCCAAAAAACAGATTTATTTATTAACATTGTAAAAACAAACTGGTGGGCTGATTGTCTGGCGGAAATTTCTTCCAACTAACCAGACAAAAGTAATGATAGCAAGTTACATTGCCGGAAAAATATTCTAATGATTATTAATTTTTTAGAAAGTTTTGAACGATATACTCGTAGTAAAAGAAAAAAATTAGACATCATAAATCAAAGGAATACGTTTGGTCAGTGTTATTGCATGGAGTGGAATCATGGACCCTCAAAGTTGGTTGTACGAACCGACTGGAAGCATTCGAAATGTGGATACACCGGAGAATGCTACGGATACCCTGGACAGATATGGTCAGCAACACAAGGGTTCTTCAAAGAGCCAAAGTTGATAGAGAGTTGCTGACTAATATTGAAATCCGAAAGGTCTCATACTTGGGTCATATACTTAGAGGAGCAAAGTACAAATTACTGCACCTGATTATCCAAGGCAAAATAGAAAGCCGAAGAGGTGTTGGAAGGAGGCAAATCTACTGGCTCCGCAATATACGTGATACTGGCATAAGAAGCCCGAAAAAGAGATCTTTTTCGACGTTGGGGGGACCTGACATGATATTCGACGTTGGGGGGGGCTGACATGATATTCGACGCTGAGGGGACCTGAGGTGATATTCGACGTTGGCGGGACCTGACACGACACTGGGAAGAATAATAAGAAAGGAATATGAAGGGATGGTAGAGAGGAAAGAAAAATCAGGAATGAAACACGTTATATTACTGACTAGAAATAAAGAGTTTTTTCCAGTTGCTTCTTAAAGCATGCCGGAGGAGCGAGTCAAACATTGGTTTGTAATTGGTTCCAAAGTCTCACTGCATGGACAGTAAAGGAAGATGTTAACAAAAAAAGAGCAGTGAACTTGGAAGGCCAATAAACAATCACTGTTTGAGTTTAGCACAATTCCATGATTGGAAAGACGCTGATAATTATCGGCGAGAAAAGAGGGGGCGGCGGGATCGTTAAGATTATTAAACAATTGATATAGTATGTAAATTTTGCGTTTGTTTCTCACGTTCAACTAGTTTAGCACCGTTTATTATGAATTGATATATGTACATTTATATACACAATTTGAACGATAGTAAATGAAGTATGAATGAATCCATATCAAAGGCTTAAACTCCAAATGAAAGAAACAAACATCTAATTTTTTGATGATCAAATTAATGGTCGTTTTGGTCCATGCACTGCTGATAAAGTGGAATTATAAAAATCGTATTTTTTTTGGTATTTGGGCGCCTTTTATTTCAATGGCTGTTCTTAATTAATTAACTCTTGCAGTTTTAGTGACAAAATCTTTCCTTCTGAAGTTTCCGTAAAAAAATCAATCATCGTGCTAACTGACAAGAGCGGAGTATTAAATGCTACCCCTACCTTCAATCCATTTGTTGTCAAGGTAGGCCCTCACATCACGATGGTAGTGGGTAGATAAACTATTTTGTTATAAATTTTCTTCACCCCTAAACTCTTGGCGATTGGGTGGCATGACAAATTCTTCCTGCAAGTTCAAGTAAACGGCACCGACTAAAATGTTTTTTTGGGACACCCTATAGTGAACTCCGTGATATGGATGATAGAATTGTGGGTGGGTCAAACCACTATCACTATCATCACACCCAATAACGTCGTCATGTTGTTGTGTTTAGGAGGGTGCTACTTTGGCATTTTATCAATCTTAGGTCTTGACTGGAAAACTGCTTATTCTATTTTATCAATCTTAGGTCTTGACTGGAAAACTGCTTATTCTATTTTATCAATCTTAGGTCTTGACTGGAAAACTGCTTATTCTATTTTATCAATCTTAGATCTTGACTGGAAAACTGGTTATTCTATTTTATCAATCTTAGGTCTTGACTGGAAAACTGCTTATTCTATTTTATCAATCTTAGGTCTTGACTGGAAAACTACTTATTCTATTTTACCAATCTTAGGTCTTGACTGGAAAACTGCTTATTCTATTTTATCAATCTTAGGTCTTGACTGGAAAACGTTTTGGATTTTATAAAACCCCGTTGCACATTCTTATCAACCTGACAAACAGTGACACTCAATTACATACTCGTATGCATACATCACGCGAAATCAAATTCCTCACACTTCACCACTCCAGATAGATCAAAACATTCATCCTACAATATACCACACTCAAACATAAAACAAACAAAACAAAAATAAATATATATAAAAATATAAATATTAAACAACAAAAAACCACCACATTCAAGAGCTCACACAAACCTCTTCCACAAGGCATTCCTCTTGCAAGCCCAAGTACTCAAACTCCTGTCGCAATAACAACCACACTACGATCGACTACCTAAACTGTTTCCCTACCTTTTTTACGAGGGTCTCTTTTATCAATCTTAGGTCTTGACTGGAAAACTGGTTATTCTATTTTATCAATCTTAGGTCTTGACTGGAAAACTGGTTATTCTATTTTATCAATCTTAGGTCTTGACTGGAAAACTGGTTATTCTATTTTATCAATCTTAGGTCTTGACTGGAAAACTGGTCATTCTCTTTTACCTCAAAACAAATTGATTTCAAACATTTTCTCTTTGTATTCAAGTCCATTTATAAAAAAACCTACATTATATTTTTCGAATCGAAGAGTTGTTCCTTCGGAGGGGATTTTGAGGTCCATTTCTTCTTTGTCTATAAGTTGCTCGTTTCAAATTGATCCAACAGGGTGGTATATTAAAAGAGCTTTAGAAATTGATGGTACTGTAGCGTGGAATGGTCTGCCTCTTAAAATTAGAGATATCGACGTCGTGCGCAGCTTTCGGAAGTACTTCAAGATAACTCTTTTTGTGAGGCTTTATTAAAATTTATGATTATTTTATATATGAACACAACATCTTAAGCCAAATGTGGTAATATTATATATTGGAAGATCTACAAATGTTCTATATAGTTTTTCTTTCATTGGTAAGTTTTCTGTTGTTTTCTTACCAAATACGTTTTTTTTTTCGGAACATATGCAGATACAATGAAGGACCTAATAAAAAAAAAAGAAAAGAAAAATATTAAAATTTTAAATATAGCATGAAAACAGGAAAAATGTAACTATTACTTCTCAGTGAAGTGACTCAGTTATACCTATATATATGGTAGTTTAATCCTCAATTTGTCCACCAAGATGTGGAAGATATCGATATCAGAAAATTTAATCAACAAGGTCGTTCCATGTGCGAGTGGTGATGCTCTTAACAGCCCAGTTCGTAAAAACGGCACCAAAAATCTAATTCCCTATGGCGTAAATAGCACTAGTTAACAAATTTAAACTTTTTTTCTGTAACATATTAAATTAGCTGATTCTTAATAAATCGACCCTGTTGGTTACGAAAATTGCAGCGAAAAGTTTGTAACATGTATCATTTTTGTGTAACAAAAGGGGGAGTGTTTTAATAAAATAAGTATGTTTTTGCGCATTTCCAAAAGTAGTAATTACAACAATGAAAATAAATAAATTCCTGAAATACTAAATTTAGACACAGAATACAATGTTGTTACATAGGAAAATAAAAAAAGCAAAATAAAAAATAATTACTACCTATAAGAAAAATTGACCTTATATACCATTTTTTTGTTAAAAAATATGCTTTTTTTATAAATTTGATCGAATTAACTTTTTTTTTTAGAGATTGAATATAAGATGGGAATACAGGAAGTGTATTTTCAGTGACATTCGACATTTTAGCTTCTGGTAACTGCAAGAGTTCTTGTACAAGCTGTTCGTAATTTTCAGCTTTATTATTACCTAGGAAACCACTAACAACTCTTCCAAAGGCTTTTCAAGCTTCTAGTTCTTCAACACTTCATCTTTCGAACTTTCATCTTTGAAAAGTTTCAGTTTCAGTCAAAAACTAATTTAAAGTTTTTTTTCTAATTTCAAGTTCATATTCGTTATCAGCACACAAAAATTGACCTAAAATGACCATTTTCATCCTTGTTACAAAAAAACCTTGTTAACTACTGTAATTGTCATATATGATATATTAAACAAAAGTTTGTGAATCAATAAAGGGTTTGCTTCTGTTAACAGTTTGTAAATGTATAAACAAGTGCGTAAATGTCTTCTAGCACGTAAGAAGCAATATTGAAGCATAACGATAAAAAAATGGGGGATAGAGCCATGACTGAAATCCATACTCTTTGCAATATACGAGTAGATGGCGAAGAAATCTTTTATTGATTAATTATCTGGAATTTCCAGGTTCCTCTCGGGTTCCAAGTAATAATCAACAATAGGAAATAAGTTTTAACGTTTATTCTCCCTTAGTAACATACAAGCAAACGCTTAGTTTGCAGCGGTTTCGACAAATGGCAAGAATCGAACCCAAGTCGATACAATTTTAGAATATCCACTTTTAATTACATTGTTTTTGTCGGTCTTATTTTTGCTCATGTTATGTCTTGTCATAAATAAATGACCTATGTTATCAGTAACCCAAACAATCAATACTATTAAATACATAATAATGAATGATTTTAATTCTCGCAATTAAGATCGTATAAATTATTCATAATTATAATGCAATCAGACAATATGGGTTGTCCCAAAAAATGTTTACACACTTTTACACCGTAACGTTTACTAGAACTTTCAAGAGTGATTTATCATACCAAACAGTCGCAAAGAGTTTAGAGAATTTTTATTTATAACAAGATATTTCCCCTCCCCACAACCATCGTAATGTGAGGGGTTATCTTTATGTAAATTTGTCGAACAAATGGATTAAACCTTCCTTCCCTGTGTTGTGTAACTAGTACACATTGCTTCTAAATACTTTAATATCTCTATAAATATAATAAATACTGGGTTCAGATTTTGGGTATTCCTCCGTAATACATTTACGCATTGAATGAAAAAAATAATATTAATAATAATTAGCACTTATCAGCCACATCAAAGATATTTTGTGAAAATCGGTAATAAATTTACCAATGCAATCAAACGTGTGTCAGTGTGTGACGTAGGTATATTCACGTCTCACTCTCTCTCTCTACTTCGGTATATGGGAACGCAAGAAATATAATCTCAGTTCGCTCGCTTCAGTAGCTTTCGGGCAGCCATTTGAGGTGGTTGCGTCGGCCGTTTTGTGAACGTCAGCCGATGTTTTTTCATGATTTCAGCAATAAAATTTCAATTACTCATATTATCACTTTTGACTTCAAATTTATTTAATTAAAGCGATTGGCTAAGAATATTCTCACTTTTACGATTTTAAATAGCTCATTTTTACATCTGTATTAATGTGTATTGAATACACAGCACCGGGACTCGAGGATTTTTTTTAGCACAGGAAAGGAAGGAATAAAGGTAGAGGTAACATCGAATACCTCCCACACTCCCTAGATCTCACGTTAATGGATTTTTTTCATGAAAACTTATTAGATAGAAAGATTATGTCACAAAAATTGCAACAGTTAAATGATTGAGAACATCCTTTGAAATAAAAAGCACCTAAATACCAAAACAAATTATTAATGATATTCAAAATTCCACGTTATTAGCAGTGCAACAGATTGATTGGACGTACGAGTATAAGTGAATAAACTAGAAAATTGTATTTGAGGTGTTGGTTCATAGCATCCTACGTACTTAGGTCAATTTAAGGCTTTTATTACCACAAGTCTTACATATCTTGAAATGCAAATATTATTTAAATTAGTCACAAATACTAATATCCTTCTAATTTCTTATTTCAGTTCTATATTAAGAAATTGGAGGCAATTAAACAAGAACATTTTTTTTTGAAAACTGTTAAATTAAGCTAAATAAATTTGAAATTGGTGAATATTAAACATACGCTGTGTAAAACTGAAACTGGAGAAGTGAACTCTAATAGTGAAATAGGAAGTGTAGAGTATATAACTACTGAAGAAGCTTATGCCAAGATGACTCCCTTCCATGACCTGAAAGAAGGGGCGCTAGAGAAGGCTGTCGAAGCCAATGGGAACATTGACGACTACGACGAGATGGATGAGAACCAGAACATTGGACCACTGGATGATTACACGGACAAGACAACACAAGTCTTGGCTGCAGGAATCGGTAAGTTTGTTTATTTATTAAAATCGAACTCCTTGACTTAGTTGGTAAGACGCCTGTCTTCTAAAACAGAGGTTGCGGGTTCAATCTGGTTTTCTGTCTGGTTTCATTTAAGGTCTTATAAACATATTTTTGCTTGTTTGAAATAAATTATCTTCTTCTGGGTTACAATCCTAGGATTGGTCTGCACCGAGCACTCTATCCCTCCACTCATCTCTGTCATCCGCTGGTCTCTTCATCTCCTGGTAGCTGCCACAGCGCATATCCCGGATCACCAGGTCCATGTACCTATATCTAGGGCGGCCTCTATGGTTATTACCCTCAATCATTCCCTTGACAATGGTAAGGAGCAGGCTAGGCTTCCTGATGTTATGGCCTATCCAACTGGATCGTTGTTGGGCAACTCTATTTAGGAGTTGCCTTGTTTCTCCAATCAACTCTCAATACCTCGTCGTTTCGGGTGTGATCTGATCAATGGACCCTGGCCATGCGTCTGTAGCACCACATCTCAAAGGCAGCCAGATGCCCGGACTCGCTCCAGCTGATGGTCCACTTTTCGCAGCCATACAGCAGCACACTCCAGAAAGAAATTACCACATGGAAATAATCTTATTAAAATTTACTGCATACAACGAAAGTGTGTGGGCTGAAAAAATCTGATATCTTCGCGGCCGGACTCGTCCTATATTGGCGAGGTGTATCTCGGTCGGGGGGATGTTATATTATATTTTGATAGCTTCTCTTTTAAATGAATTTTCTGCTATTTATTTTAAGAAGTCCGATTTTGGAATGTATTTCAATATTTACTTACTGTGTTGCAATCAATAAACCTATATTTATTTATTTATTTGAAGTTTAATACATGATTCGCTGTAATATAATAACTGCTAGAAAAGATTTCTTTAATAATTAAGAGTTCGAGTTCAAACTTAGAGAGCCTTTCAGGAGAGTTTATACTCTAAAACTTGCTGTACGAAATTCCCCTTGAAATAAATTCATATTAAATGTTTCCATGCTCGTAATTTTGATTTCGTAAATATTTTCTTGATAAACTTATGCAGGAAATTGTACGAGATACTGTTAATTTATTTATATTATTATAAGGGTTGACTTTCGTGGTTTATAATCGTAATAAGGTCTCAAAATTTATCAAATTAATGAGAAATGTCAACAGACAAATTGAAAAATAATCAAGAATAGCTAAAATTATCAAGCATTTTTTTCATATCCACATGTACTTGGCAAGATACAGATGAAAACTTAATTTGGTCATAAAAATACAGTTTCTGAATTTGATATGGAAAATCAAAGTGATTGACTGATAAATATTTGTTTAATTAATAACAACGAAATAATCATTTATAAAGCGTCATGTTGAGAGCAGACTTTCCGTAAAACACTCGGTCTTAGGAATCGAACCCACTTTTATTGACATATATTGCAAAATGTAATACAAATTGATTGTAAAAGCAGGAACACAACGGTGGCAATCATAACATTAAGTGTTTTCCCGCATCTGTATCACCATCATCATTGTCAACCAGGATCGATCCACTGCTGGATGAAGATCTCCCCAAGTTGACTCCAAATAGTTCGGTTTTTTACTCGTTGATACCATGTGATGCTGCCATGCTTCCTGATTTCATCTATCCAGCGTACCTTCGGTCTTCTTCTGGGACTCTTAATGCTTCTTGGATACCATTGGATTATTTCGGATGTCCATCGGGAGTCTGATATTCTGGCTACGTACCCTGTCCATTGGCACTTCATTCTTTTGCACACCTTTATAACGTCTTCTACTTTTGTTATACTGCGAATCCAGGTGTTTCGTTTACGGTGTCTTTTAGTATATTGCAACATGCATATCTCCATGAGCTTTTGTGTGTTATTTACTGTGAGCGTCCATGTCTCGCAGCCATACGTAAGTTCTGGGAGAATACACTGGTTGTAGACCCTTCGCTTCAAGAATGTTGGGAGATTGCTTTTGAAGATGTTGTTCAGACTTCCAAACAAACTCCACGCTAGTTTTGAATCTGTATATTAAACATAAAATTACAGACAATTTACCAACAGCAGAAAAACCACGAAGAAGCCTTTGTAGACCTTCCGTTTTGTGATAATAGCATGTTCGGATTTAGGTGGAGATTAATGTACATGTAAAGTTATCATATATGGTTATACATTTTGATAAGACCTTCCAAAGTCTTCGCGTGCTTTCTAAAGCTGCTCAAGCCACGCTTATCTTTAATACTTAGAGGCAGACCATTTCACGGTATAGACAAATCCTTGTCATAATACCTCGGCCTAATATATCGATTCAAAACAATCAATTTATTCAATGAAGATTACATATACCTCAAATTTCCTCCCTTCTTCGAGTCAACAAAACGTCAGAAATTAATGATTGGATAAAAAAATATGTTTAAAGTATGATGAAGAAAGAAACTTTAAGATAGTTTGGACATGTGGAGAGAATCTATGACGGAAGAATGATTAAGTGAGTTAGTATGTCAAAAATGTATGGTGTGCATGAAAGAGGTAGACGGATGAAAACGTGACTCGATCAAATGGACCAGATTTTGAAAAAATGTTAGTAGTGCGAATGATAGAATATGGTACATGACAAGGTTTATGAATATAGAGAAGGAAACTGTTGAGTAATTGGATAACAATAATTGGAGATTTGTTCTCCCTGCTACCCTGCAAGGTACATGACGTGATGATATGTACGTAATTCCTCATAAGGGATAAAATTTATACCCACATCTCATATAACTTCAAGTTAATATGATATTTTTTGCTATGGTCCCAAGATGACTCCGTGAGGAACACCATGCCGGACCTGAAACACCGATTCTAAAATATAAGAAAAATAGGCGATAAGAATGTTTGTAACTTATCAGAATCCTTTTTTTTTTTCAGTGACGATCGGAGCATTTTCAGCGGGAACGTGTTTATCTTGGACCTCCTCCGCATTACCCTTGTTACATAGCACAAGTGCGGTAAATATTATATTTTATTTTACTGTTTTTTTTTAAAATTAAAAAGTCATGTCCATGCTTCAGAACGCTGTAGAAATGCATGTACCAATAATAATATATCCGGCGACAATGGTGGACAGAAATTGCAATGAAGGAATAAGGGAAAAATTGGAATTAAAGGCTGCTTTATAAAGCAGGACCAAGGAGAGCGATTTGAGCTGGCTTAGGCATGTAGAACAAATAAATAAAGAAAGGCAAACATAATAAATATAGTGCTTATGTGAGGGGAAGTGCTGGCCGAAAAAACACTAAGGAAAGTATAGGTGTAGAAAGTCAGAGAAATAGTAGGAATTGTATGAGACGGAATATAGATGAAGAATATGCGAAGAGGAATGATTGTGTAGAGGTAGAAAATTCTAGCGCTCTTTCCTCTTTGCTTACCCTGACAGAAAATTATGTAATAGTATGTACGAGTTTATATGCATGATTCGGAATAAGCTTTGGAAGATGCTAAAATAATGTAAAGTCGGATATAGACTACAATAATCCCTTCATTAACGCAATGTGTTCCAGCAAAACAGCTTAAAAATTAAACTGTATAAATTAAACCATAGAATTCTACGCAATATAAGTGAAAGTTAGCACAGCTTTCGTTTCTTTTTTTAAGTCTATTTAATTGATTATTGATAACTTAAAAAACACACATTTTAATGAAAGCTATACGAATCATTTATACCAAAAAAATAGAACACTTACTATTTAATATACCTATTCATTGAAAAGTACTATTTTAGGATTGTTCCTTCGTTACTTTTTTCATTCTTACAGTAGTAATCGTTTCAATTGTTACCGCTGATTGCATAAACTATCCATTTGGGGTCCGCTGTTTTGCTGGCCTTTTCGTTTTTCCAGTTCCAAACAGAACAAAACGCGTTAAAGTGAATTCGCATAAATAGAAACCAAATAAACGCGGAGGTGAATGTGATTCACGAGATAACGTCATTTTATAAAAGAAGAGCCTGCCATATATATTGGATGACTGATTTGGTATAGCAAAAGGTGTTAAGCAAGGATACATTTTGTTAAATTAATTAAAATTAGTGTTATTTTTAAATGAATACATTTACCAATAGATAACCGCATCTGAAGGCAGTTGGATAGCATCACTGTTGAACCTCGGAGCTTTCTTCGGCGCTATTCCAACAGGGCTCATTGCGGAAAGGTTCGGAAGGAAGAAAACTCTGCTCAGCTTAGCACTTCCGATGATTGTGTCATGGTTACTCATTGCTCTCAGGTAAGCACTTTTATTTTTATTTAAATATTTACTAGGCTCATGCTTTTTCTAGCTCATTGTATTATTAGGCTCATTGCTTGTTCTGAGAAATCTAACTTAAATCCACGAAATACCCTCTCTGAACAAAAAAAAAATGGAACAATTTCAATGAACATCTGTAAGCTGTGTATGTTTAGCACAATTTCATTTAAAAATGCTGTATTTGCGCCGCGGCTCAACAAATACGAGTATATACCATTGATCACATTTTAGAGGTGTATGATCGCGTGACTTTCATGCAGAAAGACACCGGTTCAAACCCCGAGCTGTACGACTTCCCTCGAATGACACAAGTCGCTATTTTTTTCGCTTAGTATTCTGGGGTGTAAATATAACAATGAATTCAATTCTTTAAAAAAACTTGCCGGTGAACTCCGATTATCTTATTCTGGTATACCATCAGATCCAATACAGCGGTGTGGCAGGTGAGTTTGTTGGTGTGCAACAGCTCACTCACTTGAAATAAACTCCACGGCACAGCTTCAATTTCCATCTGAATTGACGCTGGAATACCGATGGAATCCACGACTATGAGGCCCAGCAACGATGACGATATATCATAATATTGAAAAATTAAATTGTCTATTTAAAAAAAGACGTATTATTTTATATTTAAAAATATTAAAAAGAAGTTCTTTTAATGTTTGTTTCCCTATTTAATTTATTTTCTTACGAAACCAATTTTGTAGACAACCATTATTGTATTTATATTTACTATGATAAATGTGAGTGGAAAGTTTTAAAGAATTATCCATTTTCACAAATTGACAAATTTCGCTGTCCAAATATGTTAATATTAGAAAATCTGCAATGCTTACTGCATTCAATTTAGGAGGTAATTATAAAAAATCTGCATTTTGTATTATTGTATTAGACTTTAGATGTCTTCTTCTTCCTGGCACTGTCTCAACTCATTGCCTAGGTAGGCTGTTGGGGTCGGCTCTTCTCGTTCTCAGGCTGTATATTCTTCGGTTCTGGATGTCGCTTTCATCTAGGCCGTTTCTCTGCAGGATTTTGGAGCATTGAGTCATCCAGGAGTTCTTTGGTCTTCCTCTAGACGGCTGTCGAGGAAGATCCACATACTTTGCCTAATTTACAGTATTGTCTGGTAGTCTCCGTCTTATGTGCCCGTACCATCTCAGCTGTCGCTCTTCCAGCTTACTTTTCCCCAGGCCCCCAGGATACTCCTGCCAACCACCTAAGCATTGTATTGAACTTTAGATGTATACATTATAAACTGGCCATGTGGCAATATATCCCAACCAATCAGAAATGAATTGATTCTGGATGTTTTAAATATATTCCCACGTTAAATGAAACCATAATCAAATATGATGGCAAAAAACTGCAATGAAGCCATAATCAATGGCAATGAAGTCACAATCAAATATGGTGGCAAAAAAAACTTGGTTTATTTTGAAGTTTTAATTTTATTGGTAACATTTCTGTATTGAAGCGTTATTTTTTACAATTTAAAATAAGATTTAAAATTTAAATGCGCTACATATTTTTATAAGAATTGATCAATATTTTTATTGAACATAATATATTACTAAAAAAACGCGTAAAAATGTGACTTTGACTAATGACAGGCACTGACTCCAAGTGTTGCCATATTGAAAAAAAAATCTTCCTAAAAGTACGTCATAAAATCGTCGACGCGTTGAATTCTTTAGCGTACCGCTGAAAATCTCATGCGTGCCAAGTTAGTCACACGTGCCACGTATTACCTATTCTATACGATAAAATCGATTCTTTATACCTTTCCTCAACTTTATTCTAGTTCCAGCATGCCGGACAGGCATTGCAAGAACTGCTTGGCTCTCTAAACTTAATACATGAAGACGCTAAAAAAAATTCCATTGCTCGACTTGTCTTTGATGAATTCTGAATTTTGTGAAGGGTTTATTAAAATTGCTATTGTATATCTAAAGGCCTGTCCAGAAGAGACGTTTTACGCGCGATTCGAGTAGCGCGTTTCGAATTCATTGAGGTAAATTTATCTAGTTTCGCGGTATTTAGGAAATTTACGAACATGTATGTTTCTGTGAAATGTCTTCTTCCTCCTAACTCAATCGCACGGAGGAAGAAGACATTTTATAAAAACATATCATACATGTTCGTATGTTAAATTTCATAAATACCGCGAAGCTAGATCAATTTACCTTGATTAATTCGAAACGCGTTACTAACGCGCTAAAACATTTTCGGTTGTTTCGAGTGTATATCAGATAGTAAAAAGATAGCTAGATTTAACGTTGAATTTGAAAAAATAAATTATATTGAATATACGTTAGTATTTAATGTTAAAAATTAAATATATATGAGTATGCACGATTTTCATGTATCAGTAATAGGAAAGTGGCATTATTTAATCGATTTTAACGACAAGCTGTTAAATTGAATTACTCGTATTCCGAATAGGGCTGATAACAAGGTGTTTAAAATGCATTGCACACGGGAACAACGACGAATTCGCACAGCAATTGTATTAATTTGCACAATTGCATTTGTATGGTATATTAAACCGTATGCTTATCATCGGAACTAATTGAAAACATTACAAATATGATTTTTAATTTGAATTATAATATAAAGCAACTTCATGGATTGACGGATAAACTATTAAAATTATATAATTGTAAAGAAAGAAAAAATTTTTTTCTGAGAAATAGTGCTATAAATTGAAATAAAAATAAAAAAAAATGTAATTATGTTATTTGGGTAGTCTTTTCTTTGATGATGGAATAGTTAAAGGGATATAAAACGGTGTGTAGCGATAGGACACCAAGTTAATGGGGCCATAAAACATATAAACTCGAACCGGAAAGTACCAAAATCTGCTAAGATGATAGTAAGCAATTGTATTTTGGTGCCAAGTTTATTTTATGGGAGTAAAACGTGGATGTGGAAAAAGTCTCAGAGGCGCCAATTAAATGCTGTAGAAATGCGTGTATTGAGAAGAATACATAGAGTGACAATGCATGCCAGAATACGGAACGAAAGGATAATGGGTGAATGTGTTAAAGCTGATGTGCAATGTATGATGAAAAAAAACACGCTGAGATGGTTTGGGCATGAGCACGAATGCATGAAAAAAGACGTAGAAAACAGATATACAGTGCAAAGGTGAGTGGAAGGCGTGTGAGAGAAAGATCAAGGAAAGTAAGTCTCGACCAAGGGAATGATATTCTGAAAGAACGAAACGTAGAGTCTGAGAATAAGTATTAGCATAAAGGAACATGATTTGGATGCGGTTGTTAAGGTTATGGAATGGTTAAAATTCTGTATGTGATAGCTTAAGATTGAAGGGTATGTAAAAATGTGAATGTTTCTAAGTAATGTAATTTGTTTTTAATTAATGTGACAACTCTATTACAGATATCAGCTAGTTAAATAGTAAGAATGTGGATGTTTCTAAGTGATGCCATTTGTTATTGAGTAATAAGACAACTCTATTATAGGTATCAGCTAGTTAAATAGTAAGAATGTGAATGTTTTTAAGTAATGCAATTTGTTATTAAGTAATGGGACAACTCTATTGCAGGTATCAGCTAGTTAAATAGTAAGAATGTGAATGTTTTTAAGTAATGCAATTTGTTATTGAGTAATAAGACAACTCTATTATAGGTATCAAGTAGTTAAATAGTAAGAATGTGAATGTTTTTAAGTAATGCGATTTGTTATTGAGTAATAAGACAACTCTATTAGAGGTATCAAGTAGTTAAATAGTAAGAATGTGAATGTTTTTAAGTAATGCAATTTGTTATTGAGTAATAAGACAACTCTATTATAGGTATCAAGTAGTTAAATAGTAAGAATGTGAATGTTTTTAAGTAATGCAATTTGTTATTAAGTAATGGGACAACTCTATTGCAGGTATCAGCTAGTTAAATAGTAAGAATGTGAATGTTTTTAAGTAATGTAATTTGTTATTAAGTAATAAGACAACTCTATTACATGTATCAGCTAGTTAAATAGTTAAATATGTTATATATTCACAAAATTATGGATTTCTACTCTGTCATGTTTTTTTACTCCACGATTCACGTTTCAATTTTAATCTATCTATATAAATAAAAATGTAAATGTTCGTATATAGAAAATGTCTAATCTCCGAAAGTTCTCTATCGATCGCTTTGAAATTTTGACAAAAGTTGGCATTCGTATACAGAAATGTTTATACATTTTTATTTATATATCAGTGTATATAAAAAAGTTAAGAAATCAGAAAAAATAACGTTTGCGCCTCCTGCAGCGACACAGACGAACTAAACTTGACAGATATGTCACATTGCATTTTCGACGTTTCGGAATTAATATTAAATAATTAAATCTACATAAATAAAATATTAAATAATTTAATGTTTAATAATAAATAATAAATATTTTCTTTTAAACAATAATTCTACGATCTATTAATTCTACGATATCTTTCTTTTCCATTTAACCATACTGATCCACAGCAACGCGTGGCCGGGTACAGCTAGTAATAATAAAATGACAATTTATATAGCGCAGTTTAGAGAGCAAACTTTCCTTAAGGGTGCTGTAACTTAGGATTCGAACCCACCAATATTGAAAGATTAAGTATAAGGATAGGAACGTGGTAACTGCGGCCATTATATTGAGTACATTCCCCCCGCATCTGCATATGTTTAGAAAAACATATTTGGTAACAATGCCGCATAAAACTTACCAAGAGAAGACAAGCTAGAAAGAAACCTTTGTAGGCCTTCCGATATGTGATAGTTACATATTCGGCTTTAGAAGTAGTGTAGTGTATGTGACTAAGCCATTTTTGGGTATAATTACACGCCGCCGACATGACTGAAATGGTTGTCTACCATCACGGAAGTTCGGGAGAGTATGAGAAAAGGCCACTGCGTATATCAATAGAGCCTCATTGCCAGAGGTGGCTAACTTTTTTGGGTCGTGTGCCAACACCGGTATTGTGTAAAGGTTAGCGGGTCGCCCGTAATTTCTTTAAAGGTACAAGGGCAGACAAATTCATATATTGATTTTGTTTTAAATATAAATACAATTCATATTGCATGAATGTCATTTTACGCAAATACCTGAATTAATTGTATATTAGTATTATTTTTTTGTAATATGTTTTATCAAACACCGTTTATTCCACTTTTTGTAACGGTATAACCCTACCGGTTTCAAGGATTTCACCTCATCATCAGGAAAGCACAAACGATACTTGATGATGGTGAGGTGAAAGCCTTGAAACTGGTAGGGTTATACTGTTACAAAAAGTGGAATAAATAGTTTTTGATAAAACAAATTACAATGTATTGAAACCTCCACAACGTTAATACCTCAACTATAAATAATATATTATTTTGGATGCCTTTTTTACGTAAAAAAATAAATATGTGCCTACATTTTAGTTTTTGTCTATATAAAGTATTATATTTGTATCGTTTTGGGTAAAATTTGTGTTGAAACTCTATAGTTTTTTGCTATTATAAATATTCCTCCTCAATAAGATACAGGCAAAAGCCTAGTCTACTGAAGACATAACAAGTAAAAGGTCAGATCCATAAAAAAAAATATGTATTATTTATAGTAAAGGCATTACCGTTGTGGAGGTTTAAAGACATTGTAATTTGTTTTATCAAACACTGTTTATTCCACTTTTTGTAACGGTATAACCCTACCGGTTTCAAGGCTTTCCCCTCATCATTATCATCATCTCAGCACAAACAAGACTTGATTGTGCTCCCCTGATGATGAGGCGAAAGCCTTGAAACCGGTAGGATTATACCATTACAAAAAAAGGAATAAACAGTGTTTTATAAAACAAATTACAACTTCTTAAAAACTTCCACAACGTTAATGCCTTTACTATAAACAATACATTAATATTTATTTGGATATCTTTCTTACGTAAAAATATTAATATGTACCTATATTTAAATTTTTGTCTATAAAAAGTATTATATTTGTATCGTTTTGGGTAAAATAAGTGTTGAAATTTTACAGTTTTTTTGCCATTATAACATTTTTTCCTCAATAAGATACATGTGAAAGTCAAGTGTACTGAAGACACGACAAGTAAAATGCCAGATCCATGAAAAAATATGTGTCCACATTCAATTACCTGTTGTTTTTTCACAAAATAATATATTTTTTTGTAATATATGGTATAGATAAACAAAAAAATTAAATATTGTTCTTTCTTACATAATTTATAAAAAAAGCTCGCACGCAATACCTTGGCTGGCAGCTGATTGTCTATATCTGGTCTTGGTGGTAATATTTCCCAAGAGCTTAGAATACTTAACGGGAAGAGCTGAAGATATATTTCTCTGCGCGTGATCAAGCAGTCGTAGGAGGGCTAAATAAGGTGGTACTTCGTAGGAAGGCTAACATTCTATAAAAGTCATATGGCCATCGGAACGCAGTAAACATAAAATTATATATTTAATTTTAAATAATCCACAGCGAAATAAATCCATTGTTATTTATTTCATAACAAAACAAATAATTCATTCTCTTAATAATGCACTGACATCAATTTCCGGCATTCTAATACAGGCTGTACCAATTTTTTTATTGTAATATATTTGATTTGTCAATAATTATAAGAGCGCCCTTGAAGAGGGTTTGTTCTCTATATCTTCTTCTTCTTCCCAGTGTCATGTCAAGTCCCCCCCAACGTTGATTATCACCTGAGAGTAGACATCTTTGTCCCCGGCAGCCCGAAGAAGATCTCCAACGCCCCTTATACCAGTTCAATCACGTATATTGCGGAGCCAGGAGATTTGCCTCCTGCCAACACCTCTTCGGACTTCTATTTTGCTCTAAGTACTCGTACATGACCCAAATAGGACACCTTTCGGATTTTAATATTAGTCAGCAACTCTCTATCAACTTTGGCTCTTTGAAGAACCCTTGTGTTGCTAACCATATCCGTCCAGGGTATCCGTGGCATTCTCCGGTGCATTCACATTTTGAATGCTTCCAGTCGGTTCATACTACCAACTTTGAGGGTCCATGATTCTACTCCATGCAATAACATTGACCAAACGTAGCATTTGACTAACCGTTGTCGAAGTTTAAAGTTTAGATTATCATCGCAGAACACGCTTCTCATTTTATTAAAATCCGCACGAGATGATTCAATTTGCACATGACTTCGGTTTCTGGGTCGAGGTCTTCCACCAGGATACTTCCGAGGTATTTAAATTTTTTCACTCTGTCTATATCAGCACCGTTCAATGTAAGACGGGCTTCTGCGTGATCCTGCCGGCCAAACACCATGAACTTAGTTTTACTCACGTTCATGTTTAGCCCCAGCCTCACACCGGCTTCATTAATTCTATCTAAAATCGTTTGAAGATCGTCAATACTGTCTGCCAGAACAACCGTATCCTCTGCATACCTGATGTTATTGACGCATACACCATTCACTTTGACTCCCAGATTCAAGTTATATTGTGCTTCCTTGAAAACTATATCAGAGTACAGATTAAATAACATAGGTGACAAAATACAACCTTGTCGGACTCCACGTTGAATTGGTATGCCTTTCGATTTGTTATTTTCCAATTTAATGTTCTCAAAATAACTCTGTAATTTTTTTTATTATTATTTTAATCTGAAGTATTTTTTTTGTGATCTCCCTCATTGAACTATCACACACTGGGAAACCCTAGTGGGAAAAACCCAGTGTGTGACAGTTCTCCGAACACTATCCACCCATTTCAGTTTTTGTCTTTCCACTCTTCAGCACCCCACCGCATCACTGAACAAAGTCATATTTCAGCATCATTATTATTCTTGTTTGATTATTGAGTTTCTTGTGTTATAGAATTTTTCTACGATTTTAATTTTTAATCTATAAGTTTGTCTCAGCATTATCCGTCTTAAAAAATATAAACATACTTTGATTGCTCATAAATTTAGAATTTATTAAAATAAAAAACTTCAAATTAAACAAGACATACAGATTTTCTAAAAATTATAGTAAATGCTCAAATTGGTGGCTGTTCTTGTTCACTACATTTACGTGGAATAACAAACGTCATGAATCAATTGTTTTTTTTGGTATTTGGGCGCATTCTCCCTTAATAGCTGCTCTCAATTTATTAACTGTTACCGGTTTTGTGCTTTGTATTTGATAAGTTTCCTTTAAACAATCAGGGGTATGATGTATGGGGAGCGCATATGATATTTAATGCTGCATCTACGGTTAATCCGTCTGTTCGATAAATTTACATTGAGATAAGCCTTCACATTACGACGGTAGAAGGAAGGCTCACTATCTCGTTAGAAATAAAAATTATCTTCATCCCTAAAGTCCTTACGAATCCCTTGTATGACAAATTCATCAAGCAAAGTTCAAGTAATCGGCACGGTGTAAAAGCGTACATACATTTTCTGGGACACCGTATATATTACTGTGTAGACTGTATCCGGTGCGGGGAAAGAGGAGGGAGAGTATGTTAATTTATAATTTATTTGGCCAATCAGAGCACTGGATTTAGTCTCAACGGTGCGGAACAGAGGATTGAATGCCTAACACCGTTTATATTTCAATTTAAACTTGCGAATAAGTTTATTATAATGCTAACAAAGCGCGTCGACATAATATTTTCTTTTATATTTTGGCGTCCATGCATTGTGAGTTTGATTACGATTTTTTTAAATAGTTACAATATGGATTTCATTTCCTTTTTAAAACTTTTCTGGTTGGTTAAAAGAGATTGTCACATGACAGTAAAAGCGTACAGGTCGTACTGTATACAACGAAAGTGTAATATGATACAAAATAAGAAGCAAAGTACAGGAAAAATGAAAAGCTGAAGTGTAAATCGATATTTGGTTATTTAATATGACCTGAAGAGCGCCGTATTTTTTAATTTATACTCGTAAATGGGAGCTCAAAAGCACCATCGATTTTTTTTCTATTTACTTAAATATTTTCAGTCTTTAAAATATAAATAAATAATAAAAAAATAAAATAAATAAATAAAAAAGAAAATAATAAATAAATGAATAAATGAATAAATGAATAAATTTATAAATGAATAAATGAATAAATGAACAAATGAATAAATGAATAATTGAATAAATGAATAAATGAATAAATGAATAAATGAATAAATAAATAAATAAATAAATAAATAAATAAATAGAATGAAATAAAATAAAATAAAATAAATAAATAAAATAAATTATTTAAAAGATCAATATTACACAGATTTATTTTTGTGTTTAAAGTTTTATTTATATATTTATTTATTAATTTCTTCTGTGTCACTCTTCACCTTTGTTTTTTGGGTACCATTTTTTCTCGTGCCATTGGGAATCGAACACGAAACTCCCGGGTGAAAATCAAGTGTTTTACCAACTAGACCAAAAGGTCATCGTTTCAATAGGTGGACGATATTCGCACCACCTTGTACGATGAACTTACCTGTCTCTGAAGAAGTTGAATCGAATTATTGTGATTATTGTGATCGAATTAAGTTATTTTCGATTTGTAAAGAAGATGGAAAAAATTGAACTCCATTTATTAATTAAAAAAAATCAGGTCCTTTGTACATTACAGGTTTCGCTAATTCGTATATGTTGAGGTGTATAATCGTGATAGAAACGTGTTAATGAAGTACGTTACTTTTTTTTCTTCTACGGCATACGGCATATATCCAGTAGTACGTACGTACTTCTTTTTCATGGCAAATTGTATGAATCATGTTCATTCAATCATTTCCCTGTCAGGACTATAAATTATCAGAATGTCACACTATTATTTGCAACAATCAGGTCCTGCCAAGAGCATGTAGTCCCAATGTTCTGACAAACTAGTGTGTGTTATGCGTCTTGTACATCCCCACAATGACATTCAATGCCACTTTCGTTCAAGAAACCCCATTTCTGCGCGTTAACCTTGCATCTACCCACCCTTGTTCGAAATCTATTCAGTTATCTTCATGTATATTAGGCTAAGTCAGTGGATCTCTAGGTACCCTTTTCTCCGAGAGCTCCACTCAGTCGCCAAGTGTTTTTTTTATATCTACTTCAGAAAACGCGGTTTATCCGAAAGAATCGTCAGTGCTTGCGTTTTTATTATTGCACTTTTGGATTGCAATCTTGATATTGCTGGCTAGTGATATAATGGGTGTCTTGAAATTTCATTATTGCACTATTTCTGGATTTCAATCTTGATATTGCTGGTTAATGGTATAATGGGTGTCTTGGGATTTTTTCATGAGACTATTTCTGGGTTTCAATCTTGATACTGCTGCTTAGTGGTATAATGGGTGTCTTGGGATTTCTTCATGGACTATTTCTGGATTTCAATCTTGATATTGCTGGCTAGTGATATAAGTGGGTGTCTTGGGTACTGAAAGTACTTTGTTGTTTCTTGCAACAACATTTCTACGGATCCTATATCGTGTTACTGTTTTGATATTTATGTATTTTATTGTAAAATGTAGTACTGGCATAATACATTTTTATCGTACTTTGTTAAAAATATTTAAAGTCAAAATCACTGTTAATAAATAAATAATATCAACCATTAATCTAATAACTGTCGTTATCGTAAGGTTCTGGAACCAGCTGCTAAAAACATAAGACTCTATCCATCTTTGGCATGTTTCAAACAGCGACTCAAAACACATAATATTTATCTTTAGTAAAGTAGCATGCTATCCCAATATTCTTCTTCCCAATATTCCCTCCCATCTCCCTGTCATTGTTGTATTTTTAAATTGTCAAAGGATTCATGTATATTTTGTAGCTTACAATTATTTCTTTTATAATTTCATTATAAATATATTCAACTAAAACCATAAGGTTTCGTCGAACACGTAAAAAATGGTAAAGCAACCATTTTTTACTTAGAAGATATTATCATTTGGCAATAGCCCCACAAAATTATACATTGTATAATGAAGTATAAAAAATAATTCAGGTAGAATAAGGTCAAAAAGTATGATTAAAAAAATATATATATAAAGGAGATAATTCGCAAGTGTTTTTGGCGAAAATCCTCTTCATTAAACATACCATCACTCCATTTTCTTATCAGGATAGGCAGAGAGAATAGAGTGCCCGACTTTTCTGTCTTCATAGAAATTCCTTGCACCTTCGACATACATTCTCATATAACTCTTACGATTTCTCTAACTTTTAACGTTTATTTCCTTCAAAATATCATTCACTTGATCTAACCACATTTTCCTTAGTCTTTCTCTAGCACATCTTCCTTTAAAATTTACACTAAATAGGTTTTTTGTTAGTCTTTCTTCATTCATTTGATTTTCATACCCAAATCATATCAGCCTGGTCTTCTTCATTTTACTTAATACATCAGCATTAAGTTGTTTACATTAGAACATAATAGGTGTGGGATGGATACAATTCAGATCGGTAACAGGAGTCTTGTGTGTGCCTATAAAACTGAAAGGAAAGGTATACCAGACTATCGTTAGGCCCGCGATTATGTATGGCTCAGAATGCTGGACTATGTAAAGCTCCTACTCTAGGCAACTTGAAACAGCAGAAACAGAAATGCGAATGCTTAGGTGGTCGGCAGGAGTATCGAATTAAGAGCTCACGCATTCGTGGTAGCCTAGGGGTCACTGACATAAATAGTAAGCTGGAAGAGCGACAGCTAAGATGATACGGGCACATAAGATGGAGACCAACCACCAGACCATACGGTAGATCAAGCAATGTCTGTTGATCTTCCTCGACAGCCATCCAGAGGAAGACCAAAGAACTTCTGGATAACTCAATGCTCCAAAATCCTGCAAAGAAACGGCCTAGATAAAAGCGACACTCAGAACCGAAAAATATACACCATGAGAATGAGAAGAGCCGACCCCAACAGCCTACCTAAGTGATGAGTTTGGACAGTGCCAGGAAGAAGAAGATCAGCGTTAAGTTTACATTCATTCCTTATCCCTTCATTCAGTATTTAGTCACATACATTGTCATCCCATGTATTATTTTCATAGCATGTATTTCCACGTCGACACTTCCGTCCAATACATGTTGTAATAAAATATTGTAATAGATGCAGACTCAGCAGACACACATGACACGCATGGCAACTAATAAAATGTTCACCATCCCTAGAGTTAAAACCTCTTTTGCCCAAAGACAATATGCTTATTTGGCTCCCATTACATACAATGGCGTGCCGACTTCAATAAAGGTAAAGGTAGGAAAACCATTTAGACAGTCGATCGGAGCGTGGTTGTTATTGCGACAAGATTTAGAGTACTTGGACTTTCAGGATGAATGACGAGTGGGAACGATTTGTGTGAGCTCGTGAGTTTCTTCTTGTTGTTTTAATTTTGGTTGTTTTTGTATTTGTATTTCAGTGTATTTTTTGTTTTAATTTTTATTCTTATGATTGTGTGCGGTATATTGTGGGATGAATATTTTTGGTCTTTCTGGAGTGATGATGTGTGAGGAGTTGAATTTCGCAAAATGTTTCCAGTTGTAGTTGAGTGTCACTGTTTGTCAGGTTGATGAGAGGGTTTTGTTTTTGTGTAATCAAAAATCGGAAAGAATTATCGATTAATTTTTTCATGTTAAATATCCTCAGTGAGATACAGGCAAAAACCTAGTTTACTGGGGATACGACAAATGAAAGGCAACAAACCCAGATCCATTAAAATTGTATGCCCAAATCAAATTACCTGTTGTTTTTTCGCAAATTGTGTATATTTCTTGTCATGTGTAATAATTAATAAAAATAAATAAATTGTCGTGGACTATCATCTTAGCCAATACTATCCGGTTAGAGTCTATATGGTTTAGTGCCCCATTGACATTGATTCCTATCGTTACAAGCAACATGATTTATTTCATAACTCTGACATAACTCTCATATAATCTCAGAAAATACTATCTTAATAGCAGAAATGTCCGAAAATAAAGATTAAATTAAATTAGTATTTTTAATGTAATATTTGATAATCCTTTTGAACTATAAACTTAATAATCGTGGGTTGGTCTGTCTGAACTTGATAATCTCGCACCTGAAAGTTGTTTAGAATTGATAATGAATAATCATATTGACAACACATTCTAAAGGCGCCACATTCTACAATCAAATTAATTGTGAAGCAAATTAATACAAAATATGTAGCCAATATGTTAAATACGAGATAGGTATAATGTGGCTAGTAAGATGTTTTTTTAATTTTTTTTTATTTTACACATGTCAAGAAATATATATCATTTGTGAAAAAAAATCAGGTAATTTAATTTGGACACACAATTTTAATGGATCTGGGTTTGTTGCCTTTCATTTGTCATGCCCCCAGTAAACTAGGCATTTTGCCTGTATCTCACTGAGAACATACAGCAAACAAAAATAAATTGATTCTTCATTCCAATTTTTTATTATAAAAACTTCGTTGCACATTCTCATCAACCTGACAAACCGTAACGCTCCATTACACATGTATACATCACGCGAAATCAAACTCCTCACACTTCATCACTCCAGGCAGACCAAAAACATTTACCCCACAATGTACCGTACATAATCATAAAAATAAAAACACAAATATAAAACAATGAAAAGCACCAAACTTAAGAGCTCACACAAACCCTTTCCACAAGTCATTCCTCTTGCAAGCCCAAGTACTAAAACTCCTGTCGCAATAACAACAACGCTCCGATCGACTGCCTAAATTGTTTTCCTCGCTTTGCCTTTATTGAATTCGGTTTGTAATTCGTATCACTAAATTATTCACAGATACCTACGTACTCAGAATATTATATTATTTAATTCTTTGGTCAGAAGTCATTTGGAATATTGCTCTATAATATGGGCGTCAGCAGGGATTACGTATTCACTCATATTAGAAAGAATTCGGAAAAGATTTCTCCGTTGTCTCTATATGAGAGAGTATGGATATTATCCCTGGCTTTATCCTAGTGTCTTCTTACTGGGGATGTTTAGTTACAATCATTTGAGAGGGGAAGATCTCTTCGATTGGGTGTTCATTTTTTTTGTTTGCTCAGGGGTAATTTAGTTAACCCATCCGTCCTGAACAGTCATGGTTTATATGTTCTGAATAATTATTTGAGACAACGCTCTCAAAGATTGTTCTATCAACCTATAAGTCAAACCAACCTGCCTTTGGATATGCCGGTAGGTAGAGAAATCACACTTTTTAATCAAGTGTGTCTTCATATAGACGTGTTTCATGTGTCACTCAGCTCATTTAGGAAAAATCTCTTGAATTTAGTCTAGTAATTGAAATAATTAACTTTTTTAATATTATTTTATCGTACTACATTTTGTCGTAGTTTTTAGTGTAACATATACATTTGTACAATGGTTTTTATGTCTTAAAATGTTGAACTGTTTTATACATGTTTTTTTTTACCTGTATTTGTTCCTTGTACGAATTAGGAAAACCCATGTTTTTTTTATATTAAACAAAGTAAAATATTGTACAAACATTTGTCAAGGCTATACCTACGAGTATATACACATTTATTACTTAACTAATCTTAATTATTTGTTATAATTTATGAACTTACTTAATCTTATTTTCCTACATATCATTTTATTTTATTTTTTACAATCTTAAAATATGATATCTTAGAAATAATTAATACCTGCATACTACTTATAACTAGATACCCATTCTTACACTAATTGTTTAGCAAAAACAAGTCCACTCGTTCAGGCTACTTGTATTCCATCACATTCACTCAGACCTTGGTCGTCCCAGCTAATACTGTAGGTGGACTAGTCAGGCAACAGATAATGCTTCGGGAGCTTGTGCTTATAACGGAAGGGTAGGTCGGATTTACTCTCGTAAGCCCCCAGGGCAGCGACTAAGGGATTGGTGGGATTTTGTTGACTTTTATAGAACTTCACGGTCCAAGCGAGGATGTGGTGTTGTAGGGTTTCTTCTCGCTGTTCGGCGTGAAGTCGGGTAAGGTTTGATCTGAGATGGGTGTTAAAAGATATCTTGAAAGCCTTGTTCTGCACTCTCTGGAGTTTCAGGTGATCCATGTTGCTCACACTACCCCAAACGGGTGCAGCATATGTCAAGATAGGACGAATAAGGGTTTTATAAAGGAGGAGCTTATTTTTGGGTGAAAGGAAGCTGCGTCGATGAAATATCGAACTGATTAGGATATAATTGATTAGGAAAACCTGTAATGTGCAAAGGATTCGAAAAAATAAATTAACAAATGGAGTGATTGAAGAAATAAAGATATAAAATACACTTTGTATCCCGATCCCGTATTTTAATGTGATAAACTAGATATTTAATGTGATAAACTAGATATATAGATAATTTGCGGGGGTGTGGGATGGAAACCCCCTAATGCCCTTGCGGTCGGGCTCGCCCTACATTGGTGGGGTGTATCTCGGCCGTGGGAATGTTTGTGGGATGAGCCCGGACCTTTTGGCGTACTCTCTCTTGAATGTATTTTTTTGTCATCTACTATATTTATTTTCTGTGTTTATTTTTTTGTATATATTCCTGTTTCTACGTGTTTAAGGGTGTGGGCTGAAAAACATCTGGTGTCCCCGTGGCTGGGTTCGCCCTATATTGGTGGGGTGTATTTTGGCCGAGGGGATGCTATTAGATGAGCCCAGACCTTTTGACAGCTTCTGTGTCTGATGTATTGTCTGCAATTTATGTGTTTTAGAAGTGTTATTCAGGTGTGATCTTGTACATACTATGTTGCTGTCAATAAACCTAATATTTATTTATATTTATTTATTTATAAACGTTGAGTTCCTGTTCCACTTTTAAATGATTTATTTTTACTTAAAATATCTTTAACACTTTCTGGTTGGTGGGTAGAGATCACAACATGGAAAAAGGTTCGCCAGGTTGTACTGTATATAACGGATGCTAGACAACATACGATGCTGTCTGCCAGCCACGCTTTATAATATGTCTGAATCGTTGAATTATCTCAATGCCTCTTTCTTTATCGTAATAATTACACCTTATTTCTATCCGCATTTTTCTATCATGTCCTCATTCTGTCAAACATTGTTAGATGAGATGTATGCACCATAGGTATACAAAATGCTAACAGGAAAAATAGTAACCCTTTGTTAACTCGAAAAATTAATTTAAATGTACTGAACAAGTACATTAATAGAAATTCACGCCATCACAAATTAGGATTATTTTCAGTACCATATTTACGAACATAACTGTTAAAAGTACCACCACTCGTAAACGGAATGACCTTGCTGAATGATTTTTTCCGATGTCGATATCTTCCACATCTCGGTGGATAAATTGAGGATTGAACCCTTTAATAAGCTTTGTAGACATAACTGAGTCACTTCTCAGGGAAACATGAGTTGGAACAATGTTCCTATTGCCATTATGATAGTTTTGTATTGTATTACGTTTTCGTTGTATACAGTACAGCTTGGCGGGATTATTGCCATATGCCAATCTCTTCCAGCCAACCAGAAAAATGATCTCCGTGGCCTGGTGGTAAGACGCTTGTCCACCGATCCGGAGGTTGCTGGTTCGATCCCCGCTGGAACCCAGATATTTTTAAATGTGATTTTAATATGATTTTCACTTAAGTCCCATTATAAACATATTTCTGGTTGGTTGGAAGAGATTGCCAAATGGCAATAAACTCACCAAGTTAAAACAAAAAAAAAGATGCTCAAGAAGCTTTTTTTTTTAACTGGGTTTCAACGGGATTTGAACCCGCCTCTTTCGGGTTGGGAGATATGCGTCTTACCAATTAGACCACGCAGGTCATCGATGTATGTACTCGTATATATAATACAAAGTAATTTATTGTTAAATATTCTTAGCCGAAACCTTTGATAAATATACTTAAATTATATTTTATTTGAGTATTTTTTCTATCGTTTTGATATTAATTATTTATTGAGTGCACAAGCAATACTTGAGAAATATCAACAAGAAAAAAAAAACGTGTGCGTGAACTCTTCCGGTTTCAGTTTTCAGAAATCCGTAACGATAAATTTGATTAGCTTATTGAAATAATTAAAATGTTATTATTGCGGGTCTAGTGGCTATACGAGTATATCACATTGACAGCGACAACATCCCCCTGTTCATCGGGTCAACCGGCTCTGCAAGACACAGATAGCATTTAGGGTCATTTGGCACGTCTGGACGCACCTTATCTCATATTGTGCCGGAGATAGAAGTGGCTGGTGTTAATACAGTGCAAATATTTGGCAATCAGTTATTATCGCTAACTTGAAAAATATCATAAAATATACATACAGGCCAAAAGTTTTCGGCGCATGGATAAAAAAAGGTTATATGGACATCTTATGGTTTTTTTAAAGAATATGTGTGATCGAAGACATAGGTATCCTTATATCTCCGAATACTAGATGGAACAAATGACTGTGTCATTCGAGGGGAGTAGCACAACGCGGGGTTCGAACCGACAACCTTCCGAATAGAAGTCCAGTGTGTTATCGCTCGGCCATACCCCCCACACTTATTTTTATTTAAAAATTATAATACTTTGTAATTTGTTTTATCAAACACTGTTTATTCCACTTTTGTAACAGTATAACTCTACCGGTTTCAAGGCTTTCACCTCATCATCAGGGCAGCACAAACAAAACTCTTGTTTATGCTCCCCTGGTGATGAAGTGAAAACCTTGAAACCGGTAGGGTTACACCGTTACAAAAAAGTGGAATAAACAGTGTTTGATAAAACAAATTATAATGTCTTTAAACCTCCACAATGTTAATGCCTTAACTATAAATAATATAACAAATTATAATACTTATGAAATGACAATTTATATAGCGCCATATAGAGAGCAACTTCTTCTCAAGGGGCTCGAATTCTGGATTCGAACCTATTTATTGATTTTGATAATACCTTCCAAAAAGTAATGTATTTCTCAAGCTGCACACGCCATCCATATCTCTGATAATAGGAGCAAGATCATTCCACGCCACAAAACCAGCGAAGTCCTTTGCTGGTTCTGTGGCATCGAATGGTCTGCCTTTCAACGTTGTGCAAAAGGTCTATCATAATAAATACCCTATATAAATTATTCCAAATATAAATTTGGAATAACCAGTTTATTAGATGAAGAAGAAGGTTCTACTTTTCTCCGAAGGAACATCCCTTAGACGCATATTAGAAAGATATAATGGAGATTCCATTAAGGGGGTATTCTACTCCAGAAAGCTGAAAAAAAAAACAGATTTTTGTTTTTTTGCATATTCTTAAAGTTTAGACCTTTAAGAGTATGTTCTCAAAAGGAAATTTAAGCATTCTCAATATTTACGAAGATTTATATCTATAAACAAGGTAGCAATTACGCCGCACCGGAATGACTCCGACAATAATCTCAAAACTTTAAACGCGTTTTTCTCGAAACTACTTTTTTCGACCTGGTCGACATAAAATCTCAAGTTTTATAACACTGATTGCCTTCAAATTTAGTCTAAAACATTATTAATTATTTTAATATCGTCCCTACCTTGAAAAACTTTAAAAAAGTTTACTGTTTTAAAAAAATTTAAAATAAAAAAAAGGGTAAAAAATTAATGCCTGTAGAGTAGAATAGAGTAGAATGCCCCCTTAAGGGATTTGAATACAAAGAGACATAATGAAATCGAAAAACTTTGTTTGAAATTGAAAAATTGTTTGAGATTGAAAAACTGCTTAACTTGCTCTAATATTTTACTATTTACCTATAACATATATTATTTACTTTCCCTATCACTCATTTAGTCATTCATTCTCATATCTCTCTCTCTCCGCATATCTCATACTCGTACAATTTACTTGTGAAACTCTATAATTCATATTTTTTGCGAATACTACAATATCACAAAGACGGAGGGTGCGCCGCGGATGTTGACCATAGTATAAGTGTGGGATGGATGAAATTCAGATCGGTAACAGCAGTCTTGTGTAATCCAAAAAATGCCTATAAAACTGAAAAGAAAGGTATACCAGACTATCGTTAGACCCGCAATTATGTATGGCTCAGAATGCTGGACTATGTACAACTCCCACTCTAGGCAACTTGAAACAGCAGAAATCCGAATACTTAGGTGGTCGGCAGGAGTATCGAATTAAGAGCTCACGCATTCGTGGTAGCCTAGGGGTCACTGACGTAAACAGTAAGGTGGAAGAGCGACAGTTGAGATGGTACGGGCACATAAGACGTAGACCAACCACCAGACCATACGCTAGATCAAGCAATGTCTGTGGATCTTCCTCGACGGCCGTCCAGAGGAAGACCAAAGAACGCCTGGATGACTCAATGCTCCAAAATCCTGCAGAGAAACGGTTTAGATGAAAGCGACACCCAGAACCGAAGAATATACACCATGAGAACGAGAAGAGCCGACCCCAACAGCCTATCTAGGCAAAGAGTTTGGACAGTGCCAGGAAGAAGAAGAAGACTACAATATCAACAGTGTACAATAATTCACGAAAATCCGTTTGACATTTCTATGTCATCTCCGTTGATACTTCTAGGATCAACGTAGAAAAGCAACTCGACGCAAATTGACGTTGGAGTGATGAAAGGATCCTCAAATACGACACCCAGCAATGAAAACAACCTTATTTTAAAGGTTTTTATGCAATCCCTAAAGAGTTTTGGTAAGAGGTGTTTTGGTAAACCTATTCTATTGAGATTATGATAATGCTTTTTTAGATTGACCAGCGTCGTAATTTGTTATGAGCGATTGAATGGAATTTAGATTCTGTCGACACACCAAATTGTTCAGGTCAATCATTGAGAAATGAGAACTCTGGCCTTAAGATAACTGGAAGGATATAGACGCGCACTGTTTACGTAACACCGTTGTTTGATAATTGGCAAATTAAACACGATCAAAGTCATACATTAATAAATACCCGCACGATAGTGCCGCCGTCTGGATTCTCCTTATCAGAGCGGACAGATATTTGGTCACTAAGTGGCGCTAGAGTAATTATAAACGTGTTAATGGACACAATTCAATGGTGTGACAGAGATTATTTATTTATCAAGCTTGTTATTTATGAGAATGCGACGCGTGGACGAATTATCAAGTTTGTTTAACTATTTATTTTATTTTTGTTGTGTACATGGTCAAACTTGGTACTTATTGCGGGTTTATTGTTATTCAGCACTTTATTCCAACGAACCAGCTCATTTTGAATACATTGAACTGTTTTATCCATGACACACTTGGCTATGATAATGGACATTCCTTGATAATGCCTACTCTTCTAAAAAGTCCACACTGGCTTAAGTGTCATGAACAGATTGATTTCAAACTTTGTCTCTTTGTATTCAAGTGTGATGTTTTCATGGGATGTTTTCATTGTATATTTCGAATCTGTATCTGTATCCTTAATGGGATGTTTTCATTATATACGAGTATTTCGAATCTGTATCTGTATCCTTAATGGGATGTTTTCATTATATACGAGTATTTCGAATCTGTATATGTATCCTTAATGGGATGTTTTCATTATATACGAGTATTTCGAATGTGTATATGTATCCTTAATGGGATGTTTTCATTATATACGAGTATTTCGAATCTGTATCTGTATTCTTTGGAGAGGAGTAACATTTTGATGTTGATTTCATTTTCATCGAATTCGTGGATTTTTCCTAATCAATATGATAGGGCGGTGCAGAAAGACCGGGCTTTAGCCTTTGCTGATCCTGTGCGTGGAATGATGTGTCTTAAGTGTTAGAAATATGGGTGGCATCTGCAGGTGCAGGAAGAACTTGAAGACAACCCTTTTTGAAATCTTTATCAAAATTTATAATCATAAAAAAGTACTACATACTCGTACATACGAGTATAAAACCGAATGTGTTACTATAAAAAAAATCTACAGAGGTTTCTTTGTAGTTTGTCTTCTTTGGTAAGATTTGTGCGTGTTTTTAGCAATATTTTTTTTATAAACCTACGTAAATGCGAGGAAGTAACTAATTTATGTTAATTTTGTTATATTTTTAATCTCAATAATAGTGGGCTTGAATCCTGAGTTATAGCACCGTGCACCATGGCGAGAGTTGGTTATTTAAATAGTGGGCTTGAATCTTGAGCTATAGCACCGTGCACCATGACGAGAGTTGGTGCTTTAAATAGTGGGCTTGAATCCTGTGTTATAGCACCGTGCACCATGACGAGAGGTGGTGATTTAAATAGTGGGCTTGAATCCTGAGTTATAGCACCATGACGAGAGTTAGCGCTCTGAATGGCGCTTAAACGTGCCGTGTTATAGCCGTGCAAGGAATCACCCTCTGTTCTACATACCTACTTGCAGAACGAATATCATGGCTAAACACTCAGTCACGCGTGGTATAGAGATATTGAACCAACTGAATGACACTGTGAATATATTCTCGGCACCGCCTAGCAGTATGAGAAGAATCCTGGCTGATATTCTTCCTAACGAATAAGTTAACTCTAGAAGCAGACCCTCTTTGTGTAACAAATTCGTGTTAAGTGGTTAAAAAAAATTAAACAAAAAATAAATGTACTTAATAAATTGTACTTTTAATATTATCTTATCTTTTGAATAAAACATGTTTTTTTACCATTAAAATTTCAATGATTATTTCATAGTATTTAACATGTAATTCGACTCAAGATTGAAGACAAACCAACATTAATTTAATTTGAACCTGCCTTATCTATGAGTACTCTAAACACGAATTGCGTTTCATATGAGCTATTCGCATCTGATTAATTCCGTGTCAATTCGGGTTCTCTCCATGGATCAAATCTTGTAACAATGTTTTTATCGTCTTTATTAATGATGTAAAACAGAGTAAAACACACTCAAATGTTTTACTATTTACATATGCTCTTAGATTGTTACCAAAAATATCTTTTTGTTTGCTTTTTAATATTTGTTGATATATTTCTTCTTCTTCTTCATGGTTTGGGTCGTATGACCTGTTTGTGACGGTAGGCTGTCCTGGAATGATGACGTCCAGCCGTCCTTCCACCTTTTCGGCGGCCTTCCTGGTAATCTCCTGCTGTTAGGGTTTTCAGCCTTAGCGATTCTTGCCAGTCTTATATCCTACATACGGTCCACATGTTACCTCCAGAAGCGCCTTCTGCTTTTTAATATTTGTTAACATATTTGTTTGTTTTTTCATACTTGTTGCTATAGTTGTTTGTTTTTTAATACTTGTTGATATATTTGTTAGTTTTTTAACACTAGTTGATATGTTTGTTCATAATGCGAATCAGACAAACTCGCTACGTGCAATGGGCTTTAAAAATAAAATTCCTGGTAATAATGGAACAGTTCCATATAAGTCATATCCTTTCTATCCTGTCTCTATCCTTACTCTCGCCCTATGAGATTTGAACGTTCAATTCTGGATACGGGATCCCCACACGTTTTCCTCTTGCGTCCTTTCCAGATCTTGTGCTCGTTCCAGTTGCAGAGCAGATGTAAAAGTTTCTTTTATTGTTTTCTTTTGTTACAGTACATCAGTTTACTGCTATTACGTTGGACGTTTCGTGGGCGGCATGGCGGTAGGGGCCCTCTCTGTGGCAGTTCCGCCCTACGTAGCTGAGTTGGCGCAGCCGGGCGTGAGAGCGGCCCTGGCACACTGCTCGCAGGTGCAGCTTACTGCAGGCATACTGGTGGGCTATCTTGCTGGTGAGTACTGTCGATGGTCATCTAAAGACTTTATTAGTAAATTGTGATCATAACAAAATCAGTGAACGACTTCCGTAGCGTTGTTGGTAAGATTTTTTACTTTCACGGGGATTTGCGTATCTGACCTGTAGAAGTTCTTTGTGTTCCTGTAAACGAATTAGATTGGCGTATCTGACCTGTAGGTGTTCTTTGTGTTCCTATAAACGAATTAGATTTGCGTAGCTGACCTGTAGGAGGTCTTTGTGTTCCTGTAAACGAATTAGATTTGCGTATCTGACCTGTAGGAGTTCTTTGTGTTCCTGCAAACGAATTTTGGTGATATACGGCTATATCATCAAATTGATGCATTCATATTAGATGTACTACACAGATTCAAAACTAATTGCTCAACAGTGTCTAAATTGGTTGTTTTCGCCAATTATACAGCTAAAGCTGTAGACGAAAAAATATTTAACACTTTGCTTGTGGCTATGCGTAGCTCGATGCCGCGCAAGCTAACCATCAGAAATTGTCGAACGTTGATTTTTGTTGTTTTCACTCAAAATACATGGAACCCAAGCGCCGAACTTCTGGACTTTTCCCATTGATTTAAGATCACGGTATACAGTCATGTGATTACAATTCATCTGCTCAGACAATTCTACGGTGGTTTGAAGGGGATCTTCATGAATAATATGATTTAAGCGGTCCTCATCGAAGTCTATCGTCCGGAACACTCCATGTCTTTCAGGTCGAAATTACCGTCTTTGAAACGCAAAAACCATCGACGAGCTGTCCTTTCATTCAAAGCATCTTCACCGTACACTTCGCAAATATCGCGAGCAGCTTTGGCAGCTTTATTCCCTCGATTGAACGCGAACAGAAGTAGGTGTCGAAAATGCTCACTTTCGTCTACTTGACATTCCATTTTGAAGGCTTGTATTCAAATAAAATAATAAATGTAACGTACAAGCAAACACAATATCTTGTAGAGCAGAAAATTGTATTTCGAATGACTTTTACCATTTTGTTTTACTTTTGGTGCTCAGTTTTAAATTGAAAAAAAAAACGGACACAACTTATGTTAACACCTAATACAATGGAGTAGACCTGACAGACTAGTTTTATTGATGTCAATTCGATCTTGAATTTTAAATCTATTTTTTTTATTCTAGGTTTGGTGCAAGATGTTACCATCCTGTCTCTCATCTGCGCCGCTTTTCCCGTTGTCTACTTTTTCGGCTTTCTCTTCATGCCTGAGTCACCGGTTTATCTAATGTCTCAGGGGAAGACCAATGAAGCAAGAAACAGTCTTATTTACCTTCGAGGCGCTGGATGCAACATTGACAACGAGCTCAAAATAATTAAAAACTACATCAATGAGTCGATTTCTAAAGAAGGCAAGTTCAAAGACTTGATAGCCACTAAATCTAATCTAAAAGCTCTCTTTATAGCTTTTACACTTATGATTTTACAACAGCTTACTGGAATAACACCGATTATCTTCTTCCTTGGACCAATCTTTAAAGATGCTGGAATTAGGGAGTATTCTACTGTCATTGTTGGGTTGACACAACTTGTTTCAACTTATTTTACAGCAGTATTCTTTGAACGAAGTGGAAGACGACCCATGTTGATCATATCAAATTTAATAATGGGTGCCAGTGTCATATTTTTAGGTGTATTTTTCCACTTGTATGCTATGGATGAGATAACAGAGAATGCATGGGTTCCTATTCTATGTTTATCGACATTTGTTAGTTTTTATGCTATCGGAGTCGGTCCAATTCCTTGGTTGATGTTAAGAGAATTGTTCCCAACTAAGATCAAAAGGAGGTCAACTGCTATATCTGCTGGAATAAATTGGTTCATGGCTTTCATCGTCACTTTCTTCTACCAAGAGGTTGTAGATAAAGTTGGAACTGGCTGGAGTTTGTGTAATTTTGGTATGGTCTGCATCATGTCGGCGGTCTTTGTTTATTTTGTTGTTCCCGAAACTAAAGGAAAAACTGTAGAACAGATCCACAGAGAGTTGTGTAACAATGGTCCAAGAAGGCATAAGCATATAATAGAAATTCAGACTATCTGAGCTCTTTTAATGAGAGACGGTGTTGTATATATTTTAAAATATTATCATGATTTCTACTAGAGCTGGTAAAATACAATATTTTGGCTCAAGGACTACATTGAGAAGTTAAATACAAGAACGGACCTCCAAATAAAATACATACTTTTTTCTAAAGTTATTCTCCAACAAACATCATTAAATCGAGCGAATGTAATTCATAGTAACCTTAAAATATTTATTTAATGTCAGGTGTAAATTTTAAAGTTGTGATCCTTACAGCTGATTGTAAATACTTGATTGTAAGTAATTTTTATTCAGATTATAAGTTGATCTAAGTATAGCTAGCATTTTTCGAGCAAAACTTTGAAAGTTTACGAATTTGTCCGTTTCGGAAGATGGACCCCATACGGGGTATAATTGGTCTGATTAAAACTGTATTTATTCCATAATGCTAACTTAAAACCAATATCTAAATTAAAACTGATTGGAAAAAGACGTATAACAAATATTAGGTCCTTACATATGAAATTGGCGTTTTGCCGTACTGGCAACTTTGATCTCAAATATCTTCTCTTTGGTTAGGAATTCCAAATTAAAATTTATACAGCTATTTACTCAAGTATTTGTGTTTCGAAAATTATAATTCATTTGTTTTTTCCTCAATTGTTTTTTTTCTTTGCGTCACTCAGTTTACAAAATGGAAAACTTGAAATATCGCGTTATTTACGAGTACGAGTTCCACCGTGGCACCAGTGCTGCAGAAACGGCTCGAAGGATTAATGATGTGTATGGCGACGGTGCCGCAAAAGAAAACACAGTGCGTTTTTGGTTCCAACGTTTTCGTTCTGGAAATTTCGACCTGCGGAATAAGCCCCGTGGACGGCCGGAGACCAAAGTTGATAATAAAGAATTGAAGGCTATTGTGGAAACGGATCCATCGCAAACCACGTCCGAGTTAGCTGCAGGCTGCGGTGTTAGTGATAAAACTGTTTTAATCCACTTGAAGCAAATTGGGAAGGTGAAAAAGCTTGAAAGGTGGGTACCTCACGAATTGAGTGAAGCAAATCAACAAACGCGCGTTGACTGCTGCGTTGCATTACTCAACCGGCACAATAATGAAAGGATTTTGAATCGAATCATTACCTGTGATGAAAAGTGGATCCTGTATGATAATCGGAAGTGCTCATCGCAATGGCTGAACCCTGCCGAACCAGCCAAACCATGCCCCAAGCGAAAATTGACTCCAAAAAAGTTACTTGTGAGCGTTTGGTGGACTAGTGCTGGTGTCGTTCACTACAGCTTTCTTAAATCTGGCCAGACGATTACGGCAGATGTCTATTGTCAGCAACTGCAAACCATGATGGAAAAGCTAGCTGCTAAACAACCGAGGCTGGTTAATCGCTCTAGGCCACTGCTGCTTCATGATAACGCTAGACCACACACTGCACAACAGACGGCTACCAAATTAGAAGAGCTTCAATTGGAATGTCTAAGACATCCACCGTACTCTCCGGACCTTGCCCCAACAGATTACTTTTTTTTTCGAAATTTGGATAACTTCTTGCAAGGGAAAAAATTCAACTCCGATGGGGCAGTCCAAACCGACTTCAAAGATTTTATTGATTCCCGTCCGAATGGTTTTTTTAGTAAAGGGATCGATGAACTACCTATGAGATGGCAAAAGTGCATAGATAGCAATGGTACATACTTTGATTAAATAAATATATTATATTAAAAAAAAATCAACTTTATGTTCTCCCAAACAAAACGCCAATTTCATATGTAAGGACCTAATATAACCGGTCGAGTGATTAACCCAGGCAGTTAACCCAAAGCATGTATCATTAATGTTTTAAAGTTTCCGACCTAAATAAGTTAGAGTAGGTATATATTATATTAACAGATGCCACGCCGATCACGTTTTCTTCACGGTCAGGCAATATTGCAGTTAAAATTTGATACCTGTACCCTCAGTAAGATGTCAACTAAAGCCGATAGAAGACGTGTTGTTTCGTTACATTCTAAAATTTTAGAATATGTCGATTTTTTAACATTTCAGAATATTGTAATTTGTTAAATCAAATTTAAATATCTCGAAAGTATCCTAGTGGAAGACCTCAACCCAGAAACCGAAGTCAAGTGCAGAATTGAATCATCTCGTGCGGCTTTTAATAAAATGAGAAGCGTATTCTGCGATGATAATCTAAACTTGAAACTTCGACAACAGTTAGTCAAATGCTACGGTTGGTCAGTGTTATTGCATGGAGTGGAATCATGGACCCTCAAAGTTTGTAGTTCGAAGCGACTGGAAGCATTCGAAATGTTGATGCATCGGAGAATGCTACGGGTACGCTGGACGGACATGGTCAGCAACACAAGGGTTCTTCAAAGAGCCAAAGTTGATAGAGAGTTGCTGACTAATATTAAAATCCGAAAGGTGTCGTACTTGGGTCGTGTACTTAGAGGAGCAAAGTACAAATTACTGCACCTGATCATTCAAGGCAAAATAGAAGGCCGAAGAGGTGTTGGCAGGAGACAAATCTCCTGACTCCACAATATACTTGATTGGACTAGCATAAAAGGCGTTGGAGATCTTTTTTGGACTGTCGGGGACAAATATGTCTACTCTCAGGTGATACTATATTCAACGTTGGGGGGGACCTGATATGACATTGGGAAGAAGAAGTTTAATCAAACACTCTTTATTCCTATTTATATAACGGCATAGCCTTACCGCTTTCAAAGTTTCCCCCTCATCATCAGGGAAGCATAAATAAGACAATGACGATGAGGTGTAATCCCTGATAACGACGTAAAAACCTTGAAACCGGTAGGGTTATACCGTTATGTAAAGTAGAATAAACAGTGTTTGACTAAACAAATTACAATATTTTTAAAGCTCCACAGTGTTAATGCCTTGATTATAAGTGATATTTTAAAGCTCCACAGTGTTAATGCCTTGATTATAAGTGATATTTTAAAGCTCCACAGTGTTAATGCCTTGATTATAAGTGATATTTTAAAGCTCCACAGTGTTAATGCCTTGATTATAAGTGATATTTTAAAGCTCCACAGTGTTAATGCCTTGATTATAAGTGATATTTTAGAATATAACGAAACAACAGAACTTCTTTCGTCTATAGTTGACATACTTCTGAGAGTAAAGGTATCAAATTTTATGAACTTTAGTGTTAATTGTTGATGCTCATTGAAACTTTTTTACGTTAGTGGTAATTGTTGACACTCTTTGAAACTTTTTTACGTCAGTGGTAATTGTTGATGCTCATTGAAACTTTTTTACGTCAGTGGTAATTGTTGATGCTCATTGAAACTTTTTTACGTCAGTGGTAATTGTTGATGCTCATTGAAACTTTTTTACTTTAGTGGTAATTGTTGACACTCTTTGTAAAGTTGAGGACTTCAAAAAACTAATGAAGCTTTAACAATTTATACGATGCTGGTGTATAATGCATAGGATCCTGAAAACTGAGGATTTCATAGTCTTCTTGAACACAACAATATAAATAAGATATTTTTAAGTAGATAGGATTTTTTTTAAAGGAAACATATTTAAACGCTTTCACTACTGCTTTGTACGAAGGAATTTGAAAAGTCTGTATATATTATGAATATTTAGTTTTATTTACACTAAGCGTATGCATTTAATTTTATTTTTGTACATATTTGAAGGTTTCAAAGATGTGTATAAATACGTACTTAATAACATAAATGCGAGATACATTTTCAGGCTTTTTAGCATTTCTACTTTATTTAAGCGATGTATCGAAGAGTACCACACGAACAAACCCCTAACTTTTCAGTGGATGTCCTAAAAATGTATACACATTTTGAATGACTATAAACTCATTATTAATTAAGGTTTATTTAAAATGAAAACTTCAAATTAAAGAAAAAAAACTTAGATTTTATTAGTTATCGCAGGTGCTCAAATTAATGGCCGTTATGGTCCATATAAACAGCTGATAACGTGGAATCACAAATATAACGAATTATTTGTTTTGGTATTTGGGCGCAGTCTCTTTCAATGGTAGTTCTCAATTTGTTGCCAGTTTTGTGCCATAAACTTTATTTTTGATAAGTCCCCATAAACAAGTCTATGGCGTTTTGGTAAAGAGGTATAACTAACCAATTACTTATTTGCCAGTTTGAAGTTTTGCAACACTCGTATTCCTGAAATACAGACCTCAGGGAAATTTTAAAGGTAAACTTTGAATACATAAATAATTTATGTATTCACAGTTTACCTTTAAAATTAACCTGAGGTCTGTATTTCAGGAATACAAGTGTTGCAAAACTTCAAACTTACAAATAAGTAATTGATAACATCTACCTCTTTACAGAAACGCCATTGAAGTCATTGTTGTTAGGTCTGATGAGCGTGGGGAATATTGAAAGCTACCTTTACCCCCAATTTATTTGTTTGGCAAATTTTCAACTATTATTGTATATGTCACATTAGTTGATAGTGGGGAAGTGCACTATTTTGCTGGAAATAAAAGTATTTTTCATATCTAAACTCTTTACGATTTTATGGTATGACTGATGGATACTCTTCACGATTGTGTGGTGGTATGAAATTTCTTCAGGAAATTCAAGTTAACGGCACGGTATAAAAGTGTGTATACATTTTTTCAGACAACCTATCTAATTACTTCTTAAGATGATATCTCCGCAACTTGAAGTTGTAAGTGTATTGTATACAGCGTACATATATTATTTCTGATTAAATGTGCTTCGTGATTGTGTTTAGAACATTACTAGTTTTTTTATAAGATTCACCAGGATTTTTATAGGATACAATTATTCCTAGGATCTTTTAAAATATCTCTTTTATATACCAGCGCATCCAAATTAAAATGCTACACGTGCATTTTTCTTTTTTAGGTATTTATATTTATGTTACTTGCTTAGCCCTTAGATATATTATTGTGAAGTTACATACGTATAACACTCCAAAAGTCATAAGAAGGCACCAATGCGTATTTTGCATTGAAATTGGTACAGAGTTGTATTGTTGTTTATGTTGTTTATAGTTAAGGCATATATGCAATAAAGACATTGTAATTTATTTTTATTAAACACTGTTTATTCCACTTTTTTGTAACGGTATAACCCTACCGATTTCAAGGCTTTCACCTCATCTTCAGGGGAGCACAAAAAAGACTAAATTCTGTTCGAACTGGTACCGATATACACGCTTCAACGGTTGGGGGCTGAGGGGTGAGGGAGGCATGGGACGATTTCGGCCAAGAGCGGAGATATTTTTGGGATATAACTGTTCACCAGATGTTCTACTGACTTACAAATTTCTAGGGTCTCTAATCTGTCCAATTTATTTCCGTTACTACTGATATGTAAGAATTTGGCATCATCGATAGAAAAAGTATGGTTTTCACGGTGACAATGATTAGCCATTTCAGAATAAATTACAGGGTTTGTTAAGGCGGATTTGTGTTCACGAGTTTCGCAAGTAAATTCTCAATATTCTATAATTTTAGAGTCCAGACATGTAATACTGATTATCATGCCACGTGTTTTTTGTAGAATGCAACGCATAATCTTTAGAATATTATTGTTACAAATAAAGGGTTTGAAATGAGTATTCTCATTTTAAATTATTAATTAATATTAATAACTGTAATGCAAATGCAAATGGATAGAGAAACCCGTAATGCAAATGGACGGAGAAACATTACCAAATTGTGACTCCTTTAAGTATCTTGTGTCACTAATCCATAGCGATGGAGGATGTGCAGTAGATGTAACACATAGAATTAGTGTGGGATGGATGAAGTTTAGATCAATGACGGGAGTTCTATGTGATTCGAAAATGCCAGTAAAGTTAAAAGGAAAAGTATACCAAACGATTGTCAGACCCGCACTCCTCTATGGCTCCGAATACTGGACGATGTATAACTCTTACTCCAGGCAACTAGAAACTGCTGAAATGCGCATGCTAAGATGGTCAGCTGGTGTGCCCCTAAGAGACAAAATAAAAAGCTCACGCATTCGTAGAAGCCTAAGTGTTACAGACATCAACAGTAAGATGGAGGAGAGGCGATTGAGATGGTTTTGGGTACCTTGGACGCAGAGCACCCGATCACATTGTGAACCAGGCAATCTCCATGGATCTTCCTCGAATTACAACCAGAGGAAGACCAAATAATTCATGGGTGGTGCAAAAAGATAACCTGATGAAGAGGCATGGCCTGGGGGACGTAGTCTGGGACAGAAGAGTATATAACCTGAGGACGAGAAGAGCTGACCCCAACAGTTTTCGCAGACAGTGAGTTGGCATGGCGCCAGGGAGAAAAGGAATTAATATTAATAATTGAATATTTTTCAATGTTCAAGAACAAAAATGTTTTATTTTCTCAAATTGGGGTGATTTATTGGCTTCAGATATAAATTTTGAAAATACTTTTGGTTTGTCAACTTGTGATTTATTTTTCATCCATATTTAATTGAATATTTTCCGTTGACCTTTGAAAGCATATTTTAAGGGTTGAAAAAAGTTACGCAGACTTTGAAGTAAGGGCTCATTTAAATTACCTTGTTGAAATATCATCAGGTCGGTGTTAGTATATATGTAAGTTTTAATTATATGCATACCATCACGTAATGTTCTTCTTAGGCTAGGAATAGAGGATAGATAACCACTCTTTGATCCCCTCCCACATATTTTCGATTATTGCTGTCCAAAGGAAGCCTGACTGAAAAAATAATAGTAACAACGATAAACTTAAGATCTAACGTCACAAAATAAGAAAAATGACGCACAGCATAAGAAATATACTTTTACAGAAATTTTCTAATACTTTTACAGAAACCTTCGAATGCAGTGAGTCTATCCTTTGACATGACTAAATTAGACTAGCCAACTGTTTCAAATATGAACCGATGTAACACGATAAGATTGAAGCCAAAATGTTTCTTTTGAAAGTTCCCATGGCCTAAGATAAATTGGGTAGTCCAATAGTTTGTATACACCCACGGGGATGAAAGGAAAAGGTTTGAATTTCAACCTTACTACGGGGGATGATGCTCCTCCACGTTGGCAAGTTGACAACTAGGCCTCAACAATCGATTTATAAGATCGTTGACCAATCAAAGAATATATGATAAACATGATGAAATGGATGTCGAATGAATCCAAAAAATCGGATTAAGAGAATGAGCCAACATCGTTTATCTTGTGTTGAATGTTTTTATGTGTATTTTCTATCCTTTCCTTAGTCTACCTCTTCCATGTTCTTCATTTATTTCAGACATATACGTACATTTATTTCAGACATATACGTACATTTATTTCAGACATACACTTATATTTCAGACACACACGTACATTTATTTCAGACATATACTTATATTTCAGACACACATATATTTATTTCAGACACACATATATTTATTTCAGACATACACATATATTTCAGTCATACACGTATAGTACCCGGCGGTAAGTAATACACATGGGGCTTAAGAAAGAGACTTTCGCTTTGTAGAGTGTCGTCTCTGTCGCACGAACTGTTAGCGCATCGTGCGACAGAGATGACGCTCTACAAAGCGACAGTCTCTTTCTTAAGCCCGATGTGTATAACTTACCGCCGGGTACTATATATTATATTATTTTTTTAAGTGTTTAACAACTTATTATTTCAATGCGAATAAGTTGTGGTTTTAATGTTGATTCAACTAAATGTTTTAAAATAAGGAAAAAATAACATCAAAGATTGTAAAATATTTTTTTATTAAATAAAGATAATTGTCATTTGATTAAGTTTATTATAATTAAAAATATGATATTAATAATATAAAATAAATATAAGAATAAAATAAATTATAATAATGTTGCATTGTAAATATTTAGGTATTGTATTTATAATTAGAAATAAAAAAATATATTAAGTGAATAAGTCACCTTTGTAATAAATATTAAAAGCAACAAACTTTGTTTTTTTTTAATTTTTTTAACTTTAGTGTAGTTGTTATGAAGATTGAAAGTTTAAAAACACTGAAACCTTCAAAATATTTGATTTGGAGACACTTTTCAAGATATGCAACATAGAAATCTTCAACAGTAGTGTTTTTGCAGATGCTTTTCGAGATATGTAACGATGAAATGGAAGAGTTCTCGGAGTGACGTGATAACCAAGGCACCGTGGATTAATTGAGTGGTATATGTATAATTTAATAAGTGAAAAAAAAAAAACGGTTCGTTATTGACGTTTTATTATTTTTCAAATAATTGTTTTAAGCACGAGTCTGGTGATGATTGAAAGCGAATAAATTGATAAATAAAATATAAATACGAAAAAATGTTTAGAATCAGTGAAAGCAGTGTTTCTAAATCTTTTACAAACGCCAAGATTTTTGATCTGATAAACGAGTTGAACAGGGGTCTTCCATCTTTAATGTAATTAAGTTGAAAACAAATGAATAAATCCAATTTACAAGAGCAAGATCAACAGTCGCAGCGCCTCCTCCGAGTCTAATCTCATTAGCAGACTCTGTAAGGAACACTTCAACATCTCCATTTCTCCTGCTTTTTCTTGTTTTTAATCAACTAAATCAATTCGCTTGATTAATAAATGAATTGCTTACATTGCGAATTGTCTCAGCATCTTTAGTATGACAATATTTCATTGAAATTTATTTTTCACTATTCCGTAGCATATTATGTGGTGTCAGGACAACAATAACTAAGCTCATATAACGAAAACAAAATTTGGTTTAATAAATTAATGCAACCATTTATTACTGAATAACCTCGCCTAATTATTACTGAATTTGGTTACTTTTCCGTTTTTATTTTTTGACCAAGGAGGCGTTATGTCTCCTTGGTTATTTAATATTTACATGTCATCCAGTCAATCACTTTTCGTTTCATAATTATTATCGATTTTCATGACCTTGTCTTAAACTAAGATTATATAAGATTTTTTTTAATAAAAGCAGAAAATTTAAAACAAAAGATTTATATATTATTTATAGGTAAGGCATCAACATTATGGAGGTTTAAATACACTGCAAATTGTTTTATCAAACACTGTTTATTCCACTTTTTGTAACGGTATAACCCTACCGGTTTCAAGGCTTTCCCCTCATCATTTATTTTATTTATTTATTAAACACGTTTATTGCAATACAATCTGGCGGGCTTATTGCCAGGTGGCAATCTCTTCCAACCAACCAGACAAAAGTAAATGAAGCAAGTTAAGTGGTCGCATAAATCATTCAAATGACTATCCATCCCCACGAAATCCATAAGCATATACGTGAGCATATGCCCACGAACCCCACAAAGACGGACAATCACCCGAACATTATTTTTCATATAAAGTGAGATCATCGGGGAGGACAAATAATACCGACAAACAATTCCTTTTTCTTTCTTTTTAAAAAAAATATTAGATATGACCAAAGTCATAGGTATCCTTATACCCTCCAATACTAGGCGGAAAAACTGCCTGTGTCCTTCAAGGGGAGTAATATAGCGCTGGGAGTTCTGCACGGAAGTTCAGTGTGTTTCCACGTGGGCATGCACCTCATATTCGTGTGTGAAAGAACTACATATTTAGGTCAATTGGTGGTCATGTTGTAATCGTTTCCAACCAACCAGAAGGGTGTTAACAAGGCCTTAAGTGAACGCCAGCTGGGAATCCTTTTAATTTTTTTAGTTCCAACGGGATTTGTACACGCAACCTCCTAGTTGGAAGTTAGGCGTCTTACCAACTAGGCCACGGAAGGGTTTTAATAAATTAATAAATACGCCGGGGAATGAGAGGGTTCCCGTTTGACAACGAAGAGATTCCCAAGAGTAGAAAAAGTATTAAATTAGGTTTCGATATTATGTAAAAAGGTTAACTTCATTACTACTCCTCTCTTCAACATGTTTCCCATTCTTAAAGAAACTCTTTTACTGCACCTGCACACCTTCCTCTTAAATAGCTACTTTCTGTCTTTCTTCACCAGTGACCACTAATAAATATATATTTTGACGTCTTCTGATCAGGTGGTTTGACATGGTCTTTAACATCCGTGTTGGAGGCTTATACGATATATACTAGGTAAGTCCAGAAAGTAAGTGTACTGAATTTTTGTAGGTTACAATTTTTTTTATTTAAACAAAAAAATTATGTGGTTACCGTAGTACATATGTAAGCTATTTTTCGACATAGTCGCCATTCCTCTCAATGCAGGTGGTGAAGCGGAGTATCAACTTTTTGATGCCTTCCTCGAAGTAGTTTCCCCCCAACCCCTCTGTCCACTTCTCCACCTCCTCCTTTACCTCCTCGTCGGCTGAAAACCTTTTTCCACCCATGTGCAGCTTCAGGGAGGTAAATAGATAGTAATCTGAAGGTGCTAGGTCAGGGGAATGCGCGGGATGGTTCAGGACATCCCATTTAAACGAGGCGAGCAGTTCCTTCGTGGCGTTGGCCGTGTGTGGTCTGGCATTGTCGTGCAGCAGGCAGACTCCCTTTGTCAGCATGCCTCTCCTCGTGTTCTGAATCACCTTCCGCAATTTTTTTAGGGTCTCACAGTATCTTGCAGAGTTGATGGTCTCCCCTTGAGGCATATATTCAATCTGCGATCGTCACGGAGCGCATTTTCGATTTTTTCCACAATTTCGTCAGTCACAATTGAAGGTCTTCCGCTCCTTTGATCATCATGCACAGACGTACGACCGTTTTTAAACTCGCGACACCACTTGTACACACTCGTACGATTCATAGCTTTATCACCATATGTAGTTTTCACCTCATTATAAACCTCAACCGGAGGTTTTCTCTTCCAAACGAGATAATGGATGACGCCGCGTATTTCGCACTTGGCGTGAGATTGGCTTTATATTTTTCACGAAACGTGTTGTCGCGTCGACACTTCTCAACGTACTGACCTCAAACCGGTCTCGTTGTGGAGGTGAAGGGTCAGGCTACACGGAAGTGTAGCCAACATGTCGAAAATAAAATCCATCCGGTCGTGACAGCCTCAGTACACTTACTTTGTGAATACGCCTCGTACTTAAGGTTTCATTAACATCTTTCTGGTTGATTGGAGGAAACTGCCAAATGGCAAAACTGTATATAAAGAATGTGAAATACATGATTTGCTCGATCGCCGCTATAGCTGCCAGATAGGATTTGTTTAATCAATGGACAACTTTTTAAACGGCGCTTTATGAAATTATTCATTGAATTAATTGACTTACGCGTGGGATTCAAAAATTCTCTGATGAAAAACAACCATGAGTATCATACTTATCGGCATGCATATATTATTGCATTTATAATGCATTAAATTGATTTGTTATAACTTGAATTGGTAGTTTATATTAATGCCCTATTCAATCAAGTCTTTTTTACTTAAGACGGACCATGCACTTTTTGATACATTTATTTTATTTGAAAACTTTCACTCTAATACTTATGATGGATTTACTACTTGAAAGTCATATCATCTAGCCAACCACTTCTTGTTTCATAAACATTACCGATCTCCATGACTTTGTCTTAAACTAAGATAATATATGAAATATTTTAATAAAAGCTGAAAATTTAAAACAAAAGATTTATATATTATTTATAGTTAATGCATTAACATTGTGGAGGTTTATATACATTGTAATTTATTTTATCAAACAATGTTTATTCCACTTTTGGTAACGGTATACCCCTACCAGTTTTAAGACTTTCACCTCATCATCAGGGGAGGACAAACAAGACTGACAAACAATTCCTTTTTCTTTCTTTTTTAAAAAAAGATTAGATATGACCAAAGTCATAGGTATCCTTATACCCTCTAATACTAGGCGGAAAAGTGCCTGTGCCCTTCAAGGTGAGGACAAATAAGACTGAATTCTGTTCGAACTGGTACCGACATACACTTATTAGTTAATGGTAAATATTTGGGTTGGGGACTGTGGGTGGATGGAGGGAGGAGACAACATCAGCGAGCAGCGGCGAGATTCTGGGAATATATGTGTCTGTGGATTCACCTTTGTCTGCCTAACATTAAATTATTGTCTTTCAAAGTATTTTCGACGTCCATAGCTATGTTCAGTTCCTTTCGGGCGATATTATTCATTTGACACTTGGTGATGGATTGCTTGATGTCGGCTGCATGAAAGTTTGCAACATATTAAACCTTCAAAAGTCTTGGAAGTTGAACGTCCTTGCCATCAGAACTTTGGGTTTGATCTGTCAAACCTGTATGTTTGCTGAAGATCCACGGCATACAATAATCCATCAACCCCATATGCGTCTTCAATTCACAGAGCGATTGATAATCATACTTGATTACAAGGGATAACCTATCGAATCATATCGGAACTAAGTAATCAAACGTAGAAAGTGCACCAACATAGGTCTTTTTTCTATTCTGCGCCGGTTGGCGTCGCTTATACTTTGGACGTTCGTTGTTCTTCGAAGATTCCTGCTTTACAAATGATATATACTCGTATATTATTTGCGGACCACAGACACGGAGAGAAGGCTGACTAAAAAAAACAAAACGAGCAGAGACCTTATTTTATTTGCATACAAGCAACTGTTAACATGAGAGACGAGAAGCAAAACCCTTAAGACGATATTTCAAAATGTACTTTTTTATGTACATGGTTATACCCGTCTGGTCTGCGTGGCGTATACATCTTTAGAAATCTCTTAAAAACACCCCTTTTAGGGTGGTTTTGTCAAAATTTATTATGTTATATGAACACTAGACTAAATCGTCGTTGCCGGGCCTCGTAGTAGAGGATCCCCTAGCCACTCCAACGTCAATTCTGAACTACTTCTCCACGTTGATCGTGTGATATTGTGATACTGTGAGAAAACAACCCGATCCTAGATGCGCACTCCCTTCCGCAGATGTCACATACATGTGAACCCTGCTGAGCCACCTGGCAATACTGACGTATGTTCGCAGCGCGCTGGCTGTTTCTCATACGTCTAGCCGCTGAGACGCCATCTGCCCGAGAGCATACGGCTCTCCACCCCTCATGGCCATGAGTCGCCTGCTCCCAATCCTCAGGCGCCCCGCAGAAAGTCAGTGACTCTCACAGACTGTTCTTATAGCGCTTCCTCTGCTCACCAAATGTGTAAAAATGTATTACTATCACGTATGCGAAGAGCACAAAGGTTTCTGTGTAGATCTTCACCCTTTGGTATGTTTACTGTGTTTTTTTACTAAATATGTTTTTCAGAATATTAACAGGTGCAATATAATGGCCGCAGACAGTACGTTCCTATCCTTACACTCAATTTATGTGTGTATACGTATGTATTTCGTTTGTAATATTTTAAATCTGTCAAACATAGTGGGTTTTAATTCTGAGTTAGAGGGCACTTGATAAGACTTTGTTGTTTAAACGGTTCGCTATAAATTTTTATTTTATTATTTAAATTATTAATGCTAGCAGGAATTTTCCAGCCATGATAGACTTTAAACCTTTTTTTGTTTAAATTCAAGTAAAAAATATAATTGCATATAGTGTAGGTTTATTCTGAACGCTAAAGCTGTTAAAAATAAGCGAGGAATGAATTGCTTCATGATATTTTCATTCCCCGTCATAACGTGGTCTTAAAACAACACGACTGTACCTTATTTTAAAAATTATATGTAAAGGTTTTATTAAGTGAAGTTGTGTAGATTATTTTTGTAATAAAATTAAACAACACACATTCAAATGTTTTTACTAAAAAATAAATTGAATAAGGGTAAACTAATGAGAGAGGTAAATAGTTTAGTTAGGACAGACTGAAGTATAAAATAATGACCTGGCGGTGAATCCAACTATCGAGTAATGCGGTTGTCTGCTAAAGAAAATCTGAAGGAACTTAATACGAAGATCTAGGCTCAACGTTTGCTAACGAATGGATTTCAAACTTTGTTTCTTTGTATCAAGTCCTTTTATGGGATCTCCTATTACTTTGTATCAAGTCTCTTTATGGGATCTCCTATTACTTTGTATCAAGTCCCTTTATGGGATCTCCTATTACTTTGTATCAAGTCTCTTTATGGGATCTCCTATTACTTTGTATCAAGTCCCTTTATGGGATCTTCTATTACTTTGTATCAAGTCCCTTTATGGGATGTCCTATTACTTTGTATCAAGTCCCTTTACAGGATCTCCTATTACTTTGTATCAAGTCCCTTTATGGGATCTCCTATTACTTTGTATCAAGTCTCTTTATGGGATCTCCTATTACTTTGTATCAAGTCCCTTTATGGGATCTTCTATTACTTTGTATCAAGTCCCTTTATGGGATGTCCTATTACTTTGTATCAAGTTCCTTTACAGGATCTCCTATTACTTTGTATCAAGTCCCTTTATGGGATCTCCTATTACTTTGTATCAAGTCCCTTTACGAGATCTCCTATTACTTTGTATCAAGTCCATTTATGGGATCTCCTATTACTTTGTATCAAGTCCCTTTATGGGATCTTCTATTACTTTGTATCAAGTCCCTTTATAGGATCTCATATTACTTTGTATCAAGTCCCTTTATGGGATCTCCTTTTACTTGGTATCAAGTCTCTTTATGGGATCTCCTATTACTTTGTATCAAGTCCCTTTATGGGATCTCCTATTACTTTGTATCAAGTCCCTTTACGGGATCTTCTATTACTTTGTATCAAGTCCCTTTATGGGATCTTCTATTACTTTGTATCAAGTCCCTTTATGGGATCTCATATTACTTTGTATCAAGTCCCTTTATGGGATCTCCTATTACTTTGTATCAAGTCTCTTTATGGGATCTCCTATTACTTTGAAAAAAACAAACAAGACACAATAGGTTGAGCATTTTAACGCTTGTCAAATTATTTAATACCTGTGTTATAAATTCTCATTCACTTGTGAGACTTAATTATAAGTATGTAACATTTATTTCAACTCTTGGCATATTTGATCATTTCAGATAGTTTATATCCTGTTTCACAATCACTTTCATTCATTTATAAAAAAAACACATTAAATTTAAAAGTTGACACAAACATTCATTACAATTCATTCCTGCAAATTCAAGTACTCAAACTCCTGTCGAGACAATAACCACACTCCGATACACTGGCTGAATTTTTCGCACCTTTTGGCCTTTATTAAATTTGATATCTTATACATACTCTGATCTCTGTAGGCTAGTTATCAAGATGTCGGATTTTCAAACCGGGGTTACGGGTTTGATTCATGTTGAACCTAATTTATTTAAAAAAGATATCCCCTTTGGTTTTCAATTAAGTCTCTTTTACATTTTACTGATTGGCTGGAATAGATTACCACATAGATAAATACGCTAGGTTGTACTGTATACAACAAAGATGTAATACAATTATTCAATGAATTAGGTATACATCATATATGGGTGTGAGGAAAAAAAATATAGTTTTAATTAGATTCTTATCTTTTTTTTTCTTCTTAAACTTTCTGTAGACTCTCAAGAGTCTGTTACTGCAGGATGTCCTGTGATGCCCTGCTCCAGCTATCTCTCCATCGTTTCGGGGGTCTCCCTGGCGGACGCCGTCCATCTGGCGCCCCATGCAGAGCTATGTATGGAATTCTTGTGGAATTCATTCTCTGTACATATTGGTACCAGTATCGTCGATGCTGTTGTCCCCATCTGATCACATCTTGGACCTCACAGACCTCTCGGATTGTCCTTTTTTTTAGTGTAGTATATTGTATTAAATCCCAGTAATTGAAACATCGGGTAATGAACCATTATAGAAGACATGAAATTTTTAGTTCGTCATTACACGTGTTAACACTACCGCACGTAAACACACACCACCAGCATACATTACCGACTAATTGTTTTATCAGACTGGCACCCCTTTTTTTGGGTACGATCGGGAATCAAACTTGAAATCTCCAGATGTAAGTCAAGATTCTTACCGATTAGACTACGGACGTAGTCAATTTGATGATTTTAGTTTTAATAATAAAACTTTATTTTCTGTGGCAGATGGAACAGTGTTATTTAAAAGTTTTCGTAAAATCCCAGGTGAGGTTCTAACACATCCTGTGGGTAGCTCATTACACACATTCACCGTTCTCCATCTCCCCATTCCCCATCGTTGCCAGTTCCACAGCACTACCCCCGATGTTAGAGTCCCCACAGTCCCAGTGGCCTCATTCGCTGAATTGCGACATATTCAAGTTGTACTTTGGCGCTTTTAATTGTAGATATTATTTCACTTTGCAATTTTTTGTGGAGCTCGTTTAGAAGGGAAAATGTTGAATGGCTCGTTTCAGCATGCTTTAAAACAGAGTTTCCTAACCTTTTTTGTGTCAACACCCTCTTGGAACAAATTAGGATAAATCAAAGCTTTAACAGTTTACCTTTTTTTTATTTATTTACCACGTTGTATGAATTTCTCCTATATATAACACAGAAAGGGTTAGCTATTTCAATAGTTTATTCGCAAGGATTCTTCTCACAATGCTAGACGATGCTGACAATACGAGTATATCCACAGTATCACTCGGTTGGTTCAATATCTCCATAGCACGCGTGGCTGAGTGTTTACCTATAATATAAATTCTGTAAGTTGGTAAATATAACATAGAATATTTCTTTGCATTGGTATGTTTTTGAGGACATATAAATTTTATGCTTCTAGTATCGCTGGACAGTCAACACTACTTTGGAGAATTTTCAGTCGGAATATCGGAATGGATTCTTGCCTTCCTGTTACGACGCTTTTTTAACCCTTCCCTTACGGTGATAAAATTGAAACGCGCGCTCCGGTGTTGGGTAGTGAGTACGCGATCAAAACTTAGCGATTTTAAATCGGAAAAATAAGAACATTCATAGATAATCCCCTTAATTAATTATAATTGAAGTTAAAAATTATAATAATTGAGATTTATTTGCTGAAAACATTAAAAAATCATCTGGCAACGCTCACGGAACGGGCGTAGATCTAGTCTCGTTGCCAGCTCAACAGCTACTGCGGCGCGGCAGGGTTGGTGGCTAACTCGGGCGTGGCTTACACTTGCGAGGTTGAGACGATTGCGCTCCTCGCTATTCAGTGACGTATGCAAAAGTGAGATGCGAATATAGTGTCGCGCTTCCCGCATACTTTTCACCTATCGTCAAGACCCAAGATCGAGGCACTCACAGCGTTTAAATGCGAATTTGTTTCCGATATTCAGAAAATACTTACGATGTAGTCGATAAATTCTGATTATTATTAATATTATTTTTTAAATCAATGCGTAAATATATTATGGAGGAATACCTAAAATCTTAACCTTGTATTTATAATATTTATAGAGATATTGATGGTTATTAGAAGCAACGTGTAGAAGATACCCAACACCGGGAAGGAAAGGTTAATCAATCACTTCGTTAGAATATTTCGGGTAATCACACATTGTTCTGTACTGTTGATATCTGTGGATTTGTTTTTTAATTTGTCATGTAGTATTTTTATATTTGAGCTGAAGAGGGCTCAAACGGCTGATGCATATTTTAATAAAAAATGTGTAAAATTCTAATTAAATATTTGAATAGGTGCCGCGAATAAGGTGGTAATTAACAAAACTTGCATTTTACAGTATTCAAGAAAAACACTTTTTTTATTCAGTGTCAATATTTAAATAGTTGTTTTTTAAATCACAAGATATATTTTCATTCACACACTTTATTTAAAAATTACCAAACTATATTCAAAACAACAAAAAAAAAACACAATGAACATGTGGAATAACATGGTCCGCGAATGCAGTTACAACGTTATTTCACAACTCTTATATAAAACAAACAAATTGTGTTGTTACAACTTTTATATGAAAAATCAATCATGTACGTTAGTTGCCACGTTATTCCACTTACCTCTTCTGATCATATTTTACCCGTTACTTCTTTGCCTTTTCTGCTTATATAGGATTGTCTGCTGTTTCTCAGTTTCTTCCGTTTATTATCTGACCATTCTGCAACCCTTGCTTGTCGTTTTTTTACCGAAATTAAGTTTATTTTCTACACTGGCAGAGTGAACGACGGGCGCCTCTCCAGACATGTTGATACTTGAAACCACGTTATTCCACTGAGCGCGCGCAAAAATCCAACAGCAATGTTGGCTTATCAGTAGAAACGAAAGATATAGAGAATATTTTTATAGAGGGGACGAAGGACGTAACCACATATCACGTTATTTCACAAAAAAAAACTGTATTTTGAAAAAATGTTAGTTACCACCTTATTCGCGGCACGCATTCAATTGTATATAGTAAGAGAGGCTTAGTTGATAAGACGCCTGTCTTCCAGCTCGGAGATTGCAGGTTTAAAGCCCGTTTTTTTGAGAACCCAGTGTTTAGACGACCCAGAATAATCCAACGACATTATTGAGGAAGATAATATTATACATTTTCTGAAACCATTTATTGTGATCACCTTTATCGAAAGCGTTTTGGAAGTCTGTTTATATTACATAACTTTGGGAGAGCTCATCTATATTTGACGCAATCTGCTGTGAAAACGAGTGAAAGCTGGTAACAGTCGATCGTTTTGATGAAGAACAATGCTGGTTTCTATTAGGTTTTGGTGAAACTTGGTGTCTCTGTTGGCTAAAGCTAAACGGAAGCATTGAGAGAACAGTGCCAGGTCCGTTATTATGAAAGTCCAACGAGTGTCTCAATTTCAAGATACGGCAGACTCTGGTTGTCTTCCAAATTACGGGAACCATATTACTGTTTATGCTTAAGTTGAATATGCAGCAAATAGAATCACACCCGTATTTCACGCAGATTTTGAAAATATCGACTCATAACTCACCTGATTCAATTGATTTGCAAAGAGTTCACGCTCTTTGACACTTCTTTTTGTAAATAAAATGGAGCGATATGCATCTACTGTAGTATCCTTTTTACGTGGTCCTTTACTGTCCATGCAGCGAGACTCATTAACCAGTTACACAACGACGTTAGACTCGCTCCGTCAGCAATATTCTCTAGGTCATATTTAACCGTTTTGTCTCGGTAAAGTGATTCGAAATACTGTGCAAAGTTTTCTGCCATAATTTGGGGGTCTTCAATTATGTGTGTATTATACTATTCTTCAGTATCATAGATTTAAAGCATCGGATCAAGTTCTAACGTCTCTCTTCTAATTCTGTAAACCTCAATGCCTCCTAAAAAATAAAATCGTTCTTGCGCCCTTTGAGAATTGCTGCTCTATGAGTAGAAAATAACTAAGTTATTCAGAAACAAAACCCATTTGAAAATAAATTCAAAGATCTATTTTTTTTTAAGAATAGGAAACCCTTTTTCACTCCGTTCAACGAATCCAGTCATAATCTGCCAATACTTCTGCCTTCTGCTTTGGTAAAAGTCAAAGCGTCAAGAGGTTTGGATACATATCAGATAAATTTATAAATACTACCTATTGCAGAGGGTTTCATGAAGTAACTACCGGAAAATTTCAACGTAATTTCAAGACGATCATAGGCTCCCAAAACGGTAGAGAAAACGCTATAAGGACAGTCTACGAGAGTCGTTGAGTTTGTACGGGATACCTGAGGACTGGGAGGGGGGGATCCAGGACCGTGGAGAATATACTATATAGTCGTCTGTCTCATCTGAAACATTGCCAAACGACTCAGCTTTGCCAGGTGACTCAGTAGGATCCACATGTCTTTGACATCTGTTGGAGGGAGTCTACATCTAGGATCGGGTTGTTTTCTCACATAAAATTACATGATCGACGTGGAAGAGCAGCTGAGGATATCCTCGACTACGAGGTACAGCAACGACTATAAGATGTTATAGGAATTGTTTACATGTTGTATATAACATACTGTGAGCCCTGCTGCCAACACTCAGTATTTTGGAATGAACTACTAGGTCCCAGATGAAATGTGCATTTGTGGATGTTAAGTCAAAGCAGGAGTGTTGCAAAAATGTTTAAGGATATATTTATGCAGATAGGAGTTGGAAAGAATAAATGAGAGGATAAAGAAAACGCAAAAGTGACCAGCCTTTGATCCCCTCCAAGTTTAGCCTGTGGGCGGTTTCTGGCATGTGTTCGCTTTTGTTGCACTGATAGCTACTTGGAGTCAAAGATGAAGAGTTCATCACTGGACCAAGAGCTGAGTATTTTCTAGGTGACTCTATACTTGTGGGTGCTATTAATAAGGCACTGCCACTTAACTTCTAGCCACACCAAAGTTTTTTTTTTTTATTAAACAAAGTAAATTATTGTACAAACATTTGTCAAGGCTATACCTATATACAAATTTATTACTTAACTAATCTTAATTATATGTTATAATTTATGCACTTACTTAATCTTATTTTCCTACATATCATTTTATTTTGTTTATTCAATCTTAATATATGAGATCTTAGAAATAATTAACACCTACATACTACTTATAACTAGATAACAATTCTTACACTAATTATTTAGCAAAAACAAGTCCACTCATTCAGGCTACTTGTATTCCATCACATTCACTCAGACCTTGGTCGTCCTAGCTAATACTATAGGTGGGCTAGTCAGGCCACATATAATGCTTCGGGAGCTTGTGCTTATAACGGAAGGGTAGGTCGGATTTACTCTCGTAAGCCTCCAGGGCAGCGACTAAGGGATTGCTGTGATTTTGTTGGCTTTTATAGAACTTCACGGTCCAAGCCACACCAAAGTTATAGATTCAATAGGGTTTAAAAGTTAAATCATTTATTAATTGCAATCCGTTGAGAAATTAAATTAAGATGATACGTTTTTTTAGAAATAACTCGAAAACTTATTTCACGTTTCTTTTCTAATAGTTTTACTCTATTTTAAGAAAAAAATTTAGAAATATATTTTGTCTTTTCCTTTTTAAGGTTTTTTTCTAAGACTAAAAAAATCTTCGAAGGAACAAGTCCTGAATGATGAATAATGGATTCATCCCGCACCATTAGGAGCTATTGAATATCTGTGATAATACAAAGGACCCGATTTCGTGGAAAAAGACACTCGCTTGGGATTTTAACATATTCTATTTAACGTTTTTTGAAAGCATCGACACCCACATAAGCGATGAATGAATGTCTAGAAAATTTCAAGTAATAGATTTATACGAAAATACTGGTTCATAGTTGGATGGGCAGTTACACTTGTATATATCTTCTTCTTTTCAGTGTCATGTCTATGGAGCCAAAGTTGATAGAGAGTTGCTGACTAATATTAAAATCCGAAAGGTGTCCTACTTGGGTCATGTACTTAGAGAAGTAAAGTAAAAATTACTGCACCTGATCATCAAAAGCAAAATATAAGGCCGAAGAGGTGTTGACAGGAGGCAAATCTCCTGGCTCCGCAATATACGTGATTGGACTGGCATAAAGGGCGTTGGAGATCTTTTCGGGCTGCCGGGGACAAAGATATCTACTCTCAAGTAATATTCAACGTTAGGGAGACCTGACATGACACTGAGAAGAACAAGATAAATAACATTAATCCCTGTTTCATACCTCACACCCCCTATCACGAAGCTCTATTCAAAGTAATTTATTGTTAAATATTCTAATATGGAGTGCCACAAAGTAAAATCCCTAACCTTTGATAAATCGTTTTATATAATTTATAACAATAGATTATTGCAATCATTCATCCCTTTTCAGAAATACAAAAAGGTTTCAATAATACATTTTCACGCAAGGTTCGATCACGAAACACCGGCTCATCAAAATGAACGATCCCCAAAAAATGGGCACTGGATTCATCCCCGTGTATTTGGAAATCTCTTCAACACACAAGGTAAATAATCTTCGTCAATATGAAATTTTTCACGCATTTTGGCTTGCTTTTGTTCGTCACGCCAGCTGCCCCTCACGTTACGCCTCTGCTTGCTCCCAAGTATGGAACCATTAAAAACTCATTAACCACACAATAGGGGATTGTGTGCGTTGCTTACCCCTGACACAGTGGTGTAGTAAGTAATTTTAAATTTTATTTACTTTGAGAAAATGAAAGTTTCCTCTAATGATCTTTACAAACGCAACGTTTGAATGTAATACTTTATTTGAAGTTATTCATTTGATGAATGATTTAACAAAGAAGTATTTCAACTTGAGAAAAAATACAAAAGGTAATGAAAATAAAGCGTCACATTGATTAATCATAATATTTTCGATCCATTTTCTCCTCATCTTTTTCGCACAACTTCATTAGTTTCTCTGACTTATTGCAGTTTTTTTATTTATGACACATTATTTCTGTAATTCATAATAAGTAAGATTCAATTGCAAATATCCGTTTGTCTAAACTCAGTTCAGTTAATTTCAGTGCGATCTCTTAACCCCCCACGCTATAATGCGCGACGAATGAGTCTCCATCGAGCGCGATCTACATTAGAAGATGTTACGAGCACTATGTCATGTAGACGAAGAAAAAAAGCCCAAAGGGACTCATTTTCTAGTGGCGACAAACGAAAGTGTGAAAAGAATAGTAGCAACTACATAACTAACGTCCAAAGTCACAGGGGAAGGAAAATTACTCGCAGCGCAGTTAATATGGTATACTTAGAAAGTACTTTGTGGTCTGGAGTTTAAATAACTTAGCAAGTTGCCAATACTTTCACAGAAAACTTCGAATTCAGGTAAATTTCGAATTGACGTCACTAGAGTCCGAAGTTTAAAGATTTTTTATAGTGTATTAGTTCAGACACTGATGACTGTTGCGGTCTAGTTTTTAGGCGTCGGATTATATTGCTGACAGAACCAATAAATAACTTAAAAGGCATTTATTTACAATAATTACAATTTCTCTGATATATGGATGCAAGCTAAAGGTAACCTACAGATGACACATCAAAGCTTATAAAAAAGCCAGCAGAGGCGACTCAAGCGAATAATGAAGATACAATAGTACTATAAAGAATCAAATAAAACAGATATGTAGTGCAAATGTGAGTGGAAGGTGTGTGAGAGAAGGACCAAGGAAAGTATGGTTGGATCAAGTGATTGATATTCGGAAATAAGCAAACTTAGAAAGTCAGAGAAATCGTAGAAGTTGTATGAGAAGATCTATAGATGAAGACGAGGCTAAAGATGTGTGTCGAGATAGGCAAGTCGGGCGCTCTGTCTTTTGTCTACCACGACAGAGAAATGGCGTGAAGGTGTGTATGGGTATGTTCAATAAAGTTAAACAGGCGTATATAAACGTACAAACAACATGTCACCAACATAATACGGGGCCGTCCAAAGGCGGACAGTTCGCACTGCACCAAACCAGACGTCACTTTTGACATCATGGTGAAAGAGGAATATAGATGCCTACAAACATAAACAATATATTGCATACCACAAGCACAACCAAAGGTATAAAACTAGCCCACAAAACTTCACGCCATTTTTCTGTCGGAGTAGGCAGAGATAACAGAGCGCCAGACTTTCCTCCGTTTTGAGAATAGAAAAAAATAAAACTTTGATTATAATAAGTACAGAAAATCATGTTTGGAAAAAAAATATCCAGAAAAGTTGTTTACCTCATGGTTTTAATGCATGGGTTTACTAAAAAAACTGGAGCAGGTTGACGTGTTCTATTATCTGGGCAATATGTTAACGTGTGATTAATGTTCACTTGAATTTAGTTTAAATTTATTTTAAGACATTCGTTTGAAATTTTTAGGATGTATTTAGAAGTATTCTGTTTCTAAATACTTTTGTCAGCAAACTACTCTATCATCGATATTCTGGTGTCACTTGTGATGACCTGGATATGCAGCTTGCATACCTGACTACAGAATCTTCCTCTTGGTATACTGATGGGGGACGGAAGAAAATACAGTGGACATTGCAAGAGCTATATGGACGTACTTTATGAAATGCTCAAAAACATTGACGCTCAACACAACTGTACGTAAACAACAGCAGATCGAGTCAAGTGGAGTAAAACTGTTGTAAGTTAGTCCAATGTCCAATGTAAAGAGAATGCGTATTTTTTTATTTATTTTTATTTATTTATTTTACACATGACAAGAAATATACATAATTTACGAAAAAACAACAGGCAATATAATTCGGACACAATTTTAATGTATCTGGGTTTGTTTTCTTTCATTTGTCGTGTCCCCAGTAAACTAGACTTTTGCCTGTATCTCGCTGAGGAAATTTAGCATGAAAAAAAATCGATACTTCTTTCCGATTTTGGATTACGTAAAACCTCGTTGCACATTCTCATCAACCTGACAAACAGTGACATTCAATAACATATGTATACATCACGCGAAATCAAACTCCTCACACTTCATCACTTCAGACATACCAAAACATCCATCCCACAATATACTGAACACAATCATAAAGCAAAAAAAAACATTTATACAAAAATATCAAAATAAAACAACAATAAACACCATACTCAAGAGCTCACACAAACCTCTTCCACAAATCATTCCTCTTGCAAGTCCAAGTACTCAAACTCCTGTCGCAATAACAACCACGCTCCGATCGACTGCCTAAACTGTTTTCCTCCCTTTACCTTTATTGAATTCGGCACCCCATTGTATGTCATGGGAGCTTAATAGACATATTATATTACCTTTGGTCAAAATATGTTTTAACTCTAGGGATGGTGAACATTTGAGTATATAAGCTGCAAATACTGGAGCTCTTTGCTATATATGCAATAAGAAATGCCTATCGGAATTCGGATTGTATAGTTAACTCCAGTGATATCTGCATTAAATATCCGGATCCCTCACTTTGTATAATGCTTTCCATTACTATCATTTTTTTAACCTGGCAAGTTTATTGCCATGTGGCAATCTCTTCCAACCAACCAGAAAGATGTTTTCATAGGCCCTAATTGTTAACCAAACTGGAATCCTATTTAAAAAAACCATCACAGGTAATGAACATTCATTAATTTATACAAAGTTACTAGACCTGCGCGAGTGTTAAAGCCTCTTTAAATATGAGGTAGTATTTCAAACACGTCCAACGGTGAATTATGAACGACAGATTAAAAATATTACAAAATAAATATATTTAAGTTGAGGGTAAGGATGGAAATGTGGTCGATGGGTCCATTAGTCTAGGAACATACCTGCATCTGCATATGGTTAAGAAAATATATTATGTAAGACAACCGCAGAAAACTTATCAAGGGAAGATGAACTACGAAGAGAAACAGTTGTAGATCTTCCGATATGTGATAGTAACACATTCGGCTTTAGATGAAGTGTAGTGAATGTGTGTAATGTTCATATAAATTATAATCACAAATTTTGATAAAACTCCATCAAAAAGGATTGTCTTCAAGTGCTTCCATGAGCTGCATACCTTACCTTGAAGCAGGCAAAATATGAACTGAAATTTTTTTTATAAATAATTATTCAAATCATCATTTTTTTTCTATTCGACATTTTAAAGCAATAAAAGTGTATCGAACGAATTGAAATATTAATCAAGGAAACAAATATTAACCATGAATAAGGATCATAAATTCATTAAATACTTATCATACATGACTGTCGCAATAACAAAATCATAATATAAATAGGCCAAAGCCCGTACGACGGTTGTCGCCAAAAAAAAAATACGAGAATTGAATTTTGAATACAAGAGATTGAGAGAGGAATATTTGGATTCTCTCCGAAAGTAATTCGAAATTTGAATCTCGGTGGGTCCGTGATACTGAAATAATTTTAAATAACTAGTGAATAATTTTTGAACCGGTGTAAAAGGGGACGATACATAAATGATATATATACTATATAAACAAATTTTACATTTATGAATATGTATTTTCATAAATGTAGAATTTGTTTTACTTCCGTGAATATTTCACGGGTTGCAACTAGCAAACATTATTAAACTGTGGCGACCATATGCGCGGTCACTGAACCCACGAGACGACCTTTGCACACCTTCACAATCCGAGACAATCAATGGACAAAGTCCACGCGTCGGTCATTCAACTCGTTACCAACAGAGAGCGCATTCCATGAGGAAAGGAGAAAGCAACGTATCTTTCGCGCTGTCTCCCAAAACTAAAAGGATACCTACACGCGACAACAAACGTATTGTAAACGCAGAGACGAGACAGCGATATATCGCGTGCGCATTCCCGCACACATTCAATAAAGATTATAAATACCGACGCCTGTCAATAAAATTCCTCTTTACACATTCCGATTTCGACGAGTTTTCATTTATCAACAATCATTCTCATCATCTCTCCTTTTTTTAGGAACATACGTTCCTAAAAATGATGAAAAGACACAGTTGTCGACTAAAACAGTGCATTGTCGTCATTGAAAAATGTTTATTTTGTTAACGTAATGGAATTTTATGTACAGTTTCAGGACAATCCAAGTAGTCCAAATCACAATTTACTTTAAATATAACTTGTTTTGTATTTAAATTACTGATTTTGTATTTATTCATTATTTTTAAGAACACAATAATAGGAAATTATTCAAGATTCTTACACAATACATATCATTTGTAAAAAATAAAACCTAGGTTTAAAATCCCAATTACCCAATTAGGAATATAATATACGGAATATATAAAATACTCTTCTGTCTTCTTCAGTTTCAATCCTGGGGATTGGTTAGCAGCAAAGCTTTGCATCTCCTCCTCCGCTTCGCTCGGTCCTCAGCGATCCTCGTTAGCTCTCTAAAGGAGGTGCAGTCCATATCGTGGCATATTTGATCCAGATCTTCTCGGTGAGGACGCCCTCGGTCAATCGATTCCTCAAACATTCCCTCCAGTATATATATTATGCAGGAGATTTTCATGTCGCAGCCATTTTTTCACCCATCCATTCTGCACACACTTCCGATATGGTGTTTGACAGGTGCCTGGTTTCTTCGATCCTACTGTGAACCTCGTCATTTGTAATGTGATCTCTCCAAGAAATCCTTAGGATTATATACTCATTCTTCAGTAAATTTAGCCATCATCATCGTTAACTCTGATAGTGTTGAATTAAATATGTCTGCTCCCGCGTCGTACACTCGGCACATTGTTACTAATGTTTTATAGAAGCCGATTTTACTTCTGAATGTACGAGTAGCTACACTCAACAAAGCAGATCTTTTAAGAGATAAAGAAGAAACAATTACACCAAAACGTTTTAACCTTTCCCTTCCTGTTTTAAAAAATTCCGCCCGTTCCGGTGCTGTGTATTCAATACACATCTAAAAATGAGCGATTTAAAATCGGAAAAATTAGAATATTCATAGCCAATCGCTTAAATAAATTATAATTTGAAGTCAAAATTAATAATAATTGAAATTTAATTGCTGAAAACATGAAAAAAAAAAAACATCGAACGACGACCACCTCGAACGAAAGCCCGCTACTAAGCGAGATGCTACTAAGCGAGAAAAGCGAGCGAATTCTACTTATTGCTTTCGCATATACCGAAGAAGTGAGTGATAGTGAGACGTGAATAGCGTCGCTTCCTCACCCATAGTGATTTTTTAGAATTAATATACCTACGTCCCACACTGGCACACGTTTGATTGTATTGGTGCTACTAAGCGAGAAAAGCGAGCGAATTCTACTTATTGCTTTCGCATATACCGAAGAAGTGAGTGATAGTGAGACGTGAATAGCGTCGCTTCCTCACCCATAGTGATTTTTTAGAATTAATATACCTACGTCCCACACTGGCACACGTTTGATTGTATTGGTGAATTTATTCCCGATTTTCACAAAATATCTCTGATGTGGCCGATAAGTGCTAATTATTATTAATATTATTTTTTCATTCAATGCGTAAATGTATTACGGAGGAATATCTAAAATTTGAACCCAGTATTTATTATATTTATAGAGGTGTTAAAGTTTTTAGAAGCAATGTGTACTTTGTTAGTTAGACATCACAGGAAAGGAAGGTATAAAGCCGCAGATTAATTAACAAGATCAATTAACACTATCTAAAGAAGTACAAAATTAAATTTACGTCTGCGTGCCTCAAGCGATAGAAGATTGAAAAAAGATAATCTATCACTGTACTCGTAAGAACACTGAGCAACCCATCCTTGTGAAACAGAAACCTCCAAAATTGACGTTGGACCGTCTCAATCAAATAAACATACAACTTTTAGGTAGAGTTTTATATTACAGAGGCACACTACAGATTGCTCCTTACCAATGACTTATAAAATATCATTGATGATAAATTCTTAAATGGTCTTGTGATAATCATTAGGAATCCCAGCAATTTTTAGACTTCTTTACTATCTCGTATACGAATAACAACCAGAGGAAGACCAAATAATTCATGGGTGGTGCAAAAAGATAACCTGATGCAACCTGAGGACGAGGAGAGCTGACCCCAACAATCTTCGCAGACAGTGAGTTGGGATGGAGCCAGGAAGAAGAAGAAGACTATCTCGTATACATTATAATCAAATGCAAGACGAAAGTCGCAATGAATACCAAGAACACACATAACCTTAACATTTTGTAACTTGTGCATGACTTGGTACAGGTGTAGATGTGCTCTCGAAATATCTTTTTTCCTTTTAAATAACCTCCCTTTCTTTTTGACAAGTTTGATTATGAAAAAAAAAAATTACGCAGTGTTGTATTGACGATATACATTCTTGGAAAGCTTTTTTGGTTTTTGTTTTCGTAAGTACGAGTATAGTGCCCACTTTTGTTGTTTATTTGAAGTATAGATAAAAGTTTATTCATATTTTCTTAAAAAGTATGTTCCACGTACCGCCCTGAGCGAATCAGTTCTCCACTTGTGTTTAATACGATCAAAAGGCTTTCACAAAGGAATCGGAAGAATTCCTTCTGATTATGCAGATTGAGGCTTCGCACAACTCCACCCCATCCCTGCAACCCTCGCCACATTCCTGGCTGTAATAAACGAAAAAAAATCAAGAATAGAAAAAATATCTGCTGTAGACAGATCGAGTCTTTTTTAAATCAGCACCATCTGGTCATGTTCTTATCTGGGTAGGCAGATATAACAGACCACCACTTTGTTCTATCCTGGAACACGCAAGACCTCTGTGGTTTAATATGTAAGAAGCCTGTCTACCAACACGGGGGGTAACGGTTTCGATTTCCGTTGAAATACAGCTTGTTTTAAATGGATTCCAGTTTGGTTTTCTCTAAAACCACCATAACATCTTTATGGTTGGTTGGAATATATTGCCACATGGTAATAAGCACACGATATTGTGTAAAATTTAATAGGATATAATACAATAATACCATCATGTCTTGTTCCTCTAGGAGTAGGCAGAGAATACAGAATTCCATGCCTTTCCTTTGCCGCATATAATCTTTGTTTCGTCTAGTGTCAACATACATACATCTTGTTATTCATACTATCCTGTTTCTCAAACTTCTTTTATTTCAATCATTTAACATTTCTATAAATGTCTCCTTCCATTATTTCCGCGAGTATCCTTGTTCCTCGCCCTTCATTAATTTTAGAGATGTAGAAACATCCCGCGTATTTTGGGGTGGATAAAAAAACTCATTCTAAGGAGAGAAGTGACTTAAGTAATCAGTTAAAAAGTATATATTTAGGTGTATAGTTCTTCGGTTTATCTTTGTTTCCACTTCTCACAAATTGGACTAACTATTCTGCGGATAATTTTTCTTCTAAAGGTATCGAGAACTATCTAATGTCCAACTAATGTCCAATTGCTGAGAACGATAATTAATCAATGTTAATGATATTTGTTCGACAAATTCACTCACCTCAGGAATATTTTCCCTTGAATAAGCTGAACTCGGACATATTTTTCCTTGAATTAGCTGAACTCGGACATATTTTCCCTTGAATTAGCTGAACTCGGACATATTTTCCCTTGAATTAGCTGAACTCGGACATATTTTCCCTTGAACTAGCTGAACTCGGACATATTTTCCCTTGAATTAGCTGAACTCGGACATATTTTCCCTTGAATTAGCTGAACTCGGACATATTTTCCCTTTAATTAGCTGAACTCGGACATATTTTCACTTGAATTGACTGAACTCTGACATAATGATGATTGTTTATTTTCTATCGAATCTGTTTTACTTATTTCTCTGTTCATCAAATTTGGGCACTTTATCGGGAGGAAAATAGGCACGACTTTTATGATTCGTATATGTAATATTCTGAGTGTTTCCGAGTGCAATCATATAGTGCTGCATAATTAATTGTCCATCTGTCTAGATGAAAATTGTAAAAAAATTCTATAGGTTTGACAATTTCGAAATGGAGCGCAATTTAAAATTCCAATTGCTATATATTTTTTAAATACCAATTTCTCCCTGGCTCCATCCCAACTCATTGTCTGCGAAGACTGTTGGGGTCAGCTCTCCTCGTCTTCAGGTTATATGCTCTTCTGTCCCGGACTACGTCCCCCCGGCCGTGCCTCTGCATCAGGTTATCTTTTTGCACCACCCATGAATTCTTTGGCCTTCCTCTGGTCGCCACTCGAGGAAGATCCATGGAGATTGCCTTGTTCACAATGTGATCGGGTGCTCTGCGTCCAACGTGCCCATACCATCTCAATCGCCTCTCCTCCATCTTGCTGTTGATGTCTGTAACACCCAGGCTTCCACAAATGCGTGATCTTCTTATTTTGTCTCTTAGGGACACACCAGCTAACCATCTAAGCATGCGCATTTCAGCAGTTTCTTGTTGCCTAGAGTAAGAGTTATACATCGTCCAGCATTCGGATCCATAGAGGAGTGCGGGTGTGACAATCGTTTGGTATACTTTTCCTTTTAACTTTACTGGCATTTTCGGATCACATAGAACTCCCGTCATTGATCTAAACTTCATCCATCCCACACTTATTCTATGTGTTACATCTGCTGCACATACTCCATTGCTATGGATGAGTGACCCAAGATAATTAAAGGAGTCACAATTTTGTAATGTTTCTCCATCTATTTGCATTACGGGAGTGACAGCATTTGTGTTCTCGAATGGTAGGTACAGATACTCTGTTTTCTTTCTGCTCAGTCTCAATCCATTGTCCTCCAAGATTCTTCCCCACCTTTCCAGACTATTTTGCAGATCTTCGTGTTAAATACCATGATAAAGTAAATTGATAAGGTAAATTGATAAGGTTAAATACCATGATAAGGTAAATTGATAAGTAAATTGATAAATACCAAATGATAAGGTAAATAGTACCATTGATGAAATAAATATATGAATTATAAAGTGTCAATAGAGAAATCACCGATAATGATGATAACAAGTTTTTTTTCTCATATAAAAATGAAATTGATTTTCAAGGTAAAAATAACTCTTCTTGTACCCTCATGATACTTGGATAAAAATACCAACACGCTGTCGGGGGACTGGGGGATGGTGTGAGATTCAAATTAATATTTAAAATTCCTGCGTCAGTTTCAACACCTCGAGTCATCGTTACATTCCAGTTTCGGTAGGCAAGAATAAACCATAATTTTTATATCATCAATTTATATTTAAAAATGCCAGTAATTTGCATTAATTGAACAACGTAACAATTTTACAAAGTGTTGAGGGATACACCAATGGAAGAGGGATGGTGTTGATAGATATATGGCAAAACACTCTTGAAACAATCAGAACCCAAAGAGTTCGCCCAGTTGCAAGGACAACATATTATGTTTTTTAGCGCATTCCGTTTTACAATCTGTAGGAATGCGTGTGTTGAAAAAAATACACGGGCTGACAATGTATGACAGAATACGTATTGAAATTATTAGGAATGAATGTGAACTTAAGGCGTAGATGTGTAGAATATGATGAAGAATAGCACTTTGAGATGGGTTGAGTATGTAGAAAGATGGATGGAGAAATGGTAACGATACAAATATAAAGTGCAAATGTTAGTGGACGACGTGAAAGAGCTAGACCAATGAAAGCATCGTTGGATCAAGTGAATTATATTTTGAAAGGGCACGTAGAAAGTCAGAGAATCGTTGGGGTTGTATGAGAAGCTGTGTGAGTGTTTAAGAGGCGAATGATATGTGATGAGATATGAAAGTCTAACACTAAGTCCTCTTTGCCTACCCTGACAAAGTAAATGCCGTAATAGCATGTAGGTATACGTACAGTCTGTTTGACAAGAATGTGTACGGCAAAACCCGAAAAACTATTAAGGATAAGGCATAAAAAAAATACACACATACAAAATGATATAAACCGTGATGCTTTATTATTAACTAGCTGTACCCAGCCACGCGTTGCTGTGGCTCAGTCTGGTTAAATGTAAAAGAAAGAAAAGAGAAAGCACACGTTTCAATTGTGTTTAATTTCACAATGCGTATACAATATTTTTGATATATTGTATACAATATTTTTGATGTCTTGTATACAATCTGGGTATACAATATTTTTGATGTCTTTCAGGCACTCTCAGTCTGTCGCGTTTATCACCGTGCTTGCAAATGATCGCGTCACTCCAAGAGGTCAATTCACGATATGATTTGAATTCAAATCAAAGATCGATTGCACTGAAAAAGAAGAAAAATAGTTATAACAAAAACATATAAAATTGCGAAACATTAAAAAACTAACTCAATAATATTGTTAAGTTCGGATACATCTTTGTTCTTGCCGCCAACAATAGCTCACTTAGCTAATCGTGATTCTTATAATTGATTTGAATATAGGGAAATACTTTTTCAAACAATTCCTCTTTTAACGTCACTAAATTGCAGAAGTTCTATTACCGTCATTTACAACTGCATCTCGCAAATCAACGTATACTTCAGAGCGAAGCTTGGTCCGATTCAAACGGATGAATATCAAATTTTTTCAACTTTAATATAGGCCTCGATTGTAATAAATAGCAAGTTATTTAGGTAAATACATCACATAAAACTAATAATAAATCTTGTTACAAATTAGCAAAAATGGGCAGTTCGTTAAAAATCTAATGTGACATTTGTTAAAAGTTAGTTGCATGAAACTTTTAATAATTCAAATGTATAAAACATACACAGATATATACCATTAATTCAAAGGAAAATCAATAATAACAAAAATAACAAAAACCGGTTTAAAAAACCCGAATTGAAAGATATTTAATATTCGGAATTAAAATAAATTGAAATCTATATTGCGTGTGTTGCCGTTACATTCAACAGGGGGCGCTCTTATTATATTATCTGTTTTATATACAACTGTTTATTAAATTTCACAATGCTTGTGGATAAACAATATTTTTTGTTAAAAAGCAATTCTTCTTTTGACGTCACTAAGTTCCAGAAGTTATGAGGCAATGAAATTCGTCCTGAGATCAGATCAACTGGTACCTTTCCATTCCCGATTTCCAGCAATTGATGTGAGAATATCTCAGCTGATCGATCGTTTTGCAACTGGACATGCATATTTCTAGTTAATTTCAACGTCTTTACGTGTCGCCGCAAAATAGAGTATTTCAGGCAAGCATTTATTTCATCCGCCGGTGTCGATCGAGGAATTACAGGTAATGTTTGCCTGAAATCTCCTGCAAGCAATATAAATGCGTTCCCAAATGGTCTGATGTTTCCACGCAAATCTCGCAATGATCGATCAAGAGCTTCGAGCGACTTTTTGTGTGCCATTGTGCATTCATCCCAAACAATAAGTTTGCATTTCTGCAATACTTTTCCCATGCCGGATGCTTTGGAAACGTTGCACGTGGGAGTTTCAATGAATCGCATGTTCAATGGCAATTTCAAAGCGGAATGAGCAGTTCTTCCACCTGGTAGAAGTGTCGCAGCTATTTCTGACGACGCAAGAGCTAAGGCTATGCCATTTTGGGATCGAATTGCTGCCAGAATCAATCTAATTAGGAACGTTTTACCAGTTCCTCCTGGCGCATCTAAGAAGAAGATTTCTCCAACCCCTTTATTGACAGTCATTAGAAAGTCAGTATAATAAAAATTAGTAATTAAAACGTCAGTTGAGAGAAAACAATTTTTCGATTTATAAAAAAAATCAACAGCTTACCATTTTACAGTTGACAAATTTGCCCCAATACGATGTGCTGGGCTGAAAAAGCTAGGGTGGGAAAATATCTGGTGTCCCCGTGGCTGGGTTCGCCCTATATTGGTGGGGTGTATCTTGGCCGAAGGGATGCTATTAGATGAGCCCACACCTTTTGATAGCTTCTGTATATAATGTATTATCTGCAATTTATGTGTTTTAAAAGTGTTATTTAAATATAATCTGGACACACTATGCTGCTATCAATAAACCTATTATTTATTTATGTAACAACGTTCAGTAAGAAAAAAGAAAGTTAAAACATATAAAATTGTGAAACATTAAAAAAGGAACTGAGCAGCGTAAAAGTTTGTTTTAATTTTCATTCATACAATACATTAGAAAGTCAGTATAATAAAAATTAGTAATTAAAACGTCAGTTTAGAGAAAACAATTTTTCGATTTATAAAAAAAATCAACAGCTTACCATTTTACAGTTGACAAATTTGCCCCAATACGATGTGCTGGGCTGAAAAAGCTAGTGTGTGGGCTGCAAAACATCTGTTGTCCCCGTGGCTGGGTTCGCCCTATATTGGTGGGGTGTATCTTGGCCGAAGGGATGCTATTAGATGAGCCTAGACCTTTTGATAGCTTCTGTATATAATGTATTATCTGCAATTAATGTGTTTTAAAAGTGTTATTTAAATATAATCTGGACATACTATGCTGCTATCAATAAACCTATTATTTATTTATTTATTTATGTAACAACGTTCAGTAAGAAAAAAGAAAGTTAAAACATATAAAATTGTGAAACATTAAAAAAAGAACTGAGCAGCGTAAAAGTTTGTTTTAATTTTCATTCATACAATACATTAGAAAGTCAGTATAATAAAAATTAGTAATTAAAACGTCAATTTAGAGAAAACAATTTTTCGATTTATAAAAAAAATCAACAGCTTACCATTTTACAGTTGACAAAATTGCCCCAATACGATGTGCTGGGCTGAAAAAGCTAGGGTGTGGGCTGCAAAACATCTGGTGTCCCCGTGGCTGGGTTCGCCCTATATTGGTGGGGTGTATCTTGGCCGAAGGGATGCTATTAGATGAGCCCAGACCTTTTGATAGCTTCTGTATATAATGTATTATCTGCAATTTATGTGTTTTAAAAGTGTTATTTAAATATAATCTGGACATACTATGCTGCTATCAATAAACCTATTATTTATTTATGTAACAACGTTCAGTAAGAAAAAAGAAAGTTAAAACATATAAAATTGTGAAACATTAAAAAAGGAACTGAGCAGCGTAAAAGTTTGTTTTAATTTTCATTTTTTTTGCGATATTTCTACGGGTACTTCTTTCTAATGTACCACCAAATAATTTATTTATTTAATTAATGACATAAAAGTGTCTTTATATACAAATGAACATGTGACAGGTTATACAAGTACTTAAAATTATTGACAAATAATACAACTTTATCTTAAATTAACATGTGTACTTTTCTTTTTGAAAAAAGTTAGGTTAACTTTTGAAATATGAATCAATAATGAAAGTTTTTCATCAAATATAATTCTTAAGTCCATTATTTTTTAAACTTACAACTTACCACAACCACTCAAGTCAATTTTATGACAATATAACTATTTTTTATTATTTTTTATCAATTTTTTTATTAACGACGTAAGATCGCGTCACAACGATAATATAAAATGCGTCACAATGGTAATATAAAGCTTGGTTCGTGTCTAGAATAAATATATTTACGAAAAAAAAACCTGTATTATTTATAAAATTTATAAAATATGTATTATATATAAAATTTATTATTTAATATTAAAGATAAAATTATTTTATATTTTATGTATATAGACTTATTTGAATAAAAATATTCATCACGAAATGTCAAAATAGAATATGGTCAACTGTCAAAATGTTTAGTTGATAAAATTTATTATTTATGAAATATGTATTAGTTATAAAATTTATGATTTAATATTAAACATAAAATTATTTTATATTTTTATTATGTATATAGACTTTATAAATATTAATTACGAAACGTCAAATAGAATATGGTCAACTGTCAAAATGAGATTCGTCTTGTCCCCGACAGGTTCGCATAGATATTTCTTTTTGATTTAAAAAAAAAATTATATACACTGATATATATATATATATATATATATATATATATATATATATATATATATATATATATATATATATATATATATATATATATATATATATATATATATATATATATATATATATATATATATATATATATATATATATATATATATATATATATATATATATATATATATATATATATATATATATATATATATATAAATAAAAATCAAATAACATTTCCGTTGACGAATATTAACTTTACTCAAAATTTCAAAGCGATCGGTAGAGAACTTCCGGAGATTAGCTGCCTTCAATTAACGAACATTTACATTTTTATTTATATAGATAAGTTGTCCAGTCGCTTCCACTAGTAATAATTGTCCGCCATCTCCGAGGTATACTTTATACTAATTTTATAGCATAATCTAGGGGCAAAGTCTTCCATATAAGTCAAATCTGTCGAAATAACTCCTTAACGTTCCAGATATTTTTCCCTCGGTGCTTGAACTTCATGAGTGCCCAAACATTTTCTATGGAATTTGCATCTGGTGACTGCGACGGCCAATCCATCACGTCAACGTTTTTTTTCTGTTTCCACGCAGTACAAATACGACTCCGATGTTTTGGGTCATTGTCCTCTTACAGCACCTAATAAATTTTTTTTGTTATACACGACCTTTGGACAGATTATAATAATGCCCTCTGATATATTTTAATCATTTTGTCAGCGTTCAAATTATTTGTGAAGATGTGCAAAGTGCCAAATTTCTGCTTTGAGAAACATCCCCAGACGTGGATTTTTACCAAGTTTAATGGCCCGCTGTTGGTGCGGGTACACCAGGTATGATAAATGGAAGAACGTGCCCAAAAAAAAGCTTCGTTCGAAAAAATTACGTGGTCCCAATGTTCGTTCGCCCAGCAGTCTTTTTTCGACTTGTTTTTCGGACAGTAGTAGTTTCTTCACCGTACTTTGAAATTTCACTCCATGAGCTAGTAAACGTCTTTTTATAGTGTCACATGACACAATTAGACCCTTTTCACGTAAAACCTCCGGTCTCCATAGAATAAGAATAGACGAGGATTCTTCTCAAACACCCATAAAATCACTCTGTTGTTTTCTGTGCAACGCCACGATCTGGCAAGTCATTGACGTTTTTTACGTCGGAATAGCATTTTACCCACTTACAAATGTCTTCGATTTTGTCATGTATTTAGTAGTGGTTCCGTACGAGATTTTTCGGTCCTTCCGGATGTGTATACAGAAACACTGCTTCGTAACGTGATGCGTACGCGGCACTCATGGTGAAATATGTTCTTGTGTAACCAATGTTAAACGATAACTGAGTTTTTCTATACAAAGCATCTTGGAAGAATGGTCTTGCTACCTGCTCGCGTTTGAATCTACCCTCTAACAGTTTCTAGAAAAAAATGTAGCCGTACACGCTCTTGTCAAATAGACTGTATACCAGCAAAATTACCAATTTTCTTCTTAATAATCATAAAAATAATAAAAGGAAAATTTATGTAGCACTGTTAAGAGAGCAAACTCTCATCAATGGCACTCAACTCGGGACTAGAATCAATAACTATTGACAGAAAATTTACTCATGCCCTCATAGCTGATAGTCTTGAACAATGGTGACGCCAACTCTGACTCTGGTGTCCACTCCTGGTGATTTTCTGCCTTCCACAAGACTGAAAAGTAAAATACTATCTTTATTTGTTAAAATAAATATGATTGTTAAACTGTTGTTTATAGTTAAGGCATTAACATTGTGGAGGTTTAAAGACATTGTAATTTATTTTTATCAAATACTGTTTGAAACACTGTGTGAAAAAAGTGGAATAAACAGTGTTTGATAAAAATAAATTACAATGATTGTTAAACTAGTAACAAAGCCTCCTATATAGTTTTTGCAGCCATTGCCTCTGGTAGGGGTAAGTTTTAATATTAAAGATAATGATATCTTCAACTTACAAGTTCTTAGTGAAGAAGAAGTGTTGGTTTTTCATCGTTCATTTAAATAACTTTTGGATGAATCCGTGAAGCCGAATTCAGATCCGTTTCGAAACCAACTTCAGAGATCATAACTCATTTTAGTTTTGGGTATGACTCATACTGCGCTTAAATCTTTAGCTTAATTTAAGTTTTATAACTAGTATGTTATATGATAAACATTTAAAAAAAAAATATTTCAAAAAATAACTATGCACCCTCATTTTTTTGTTTATGCAATTCACCCTCTTGAGACCCTTTGTATGATTAATTTTATGAATGCTGGATTTTAGGTTTTTTGGATTATTTAGGGACAAAATGTATGGAATATTGAGGAAAGAATTAAATAATGTTATAAATATTGAAGCTATTCTCGTATTTTATTATTGTAAAAGATTTTATTAATATTAGCACATAAATGAGGAAAAGCAGTGGTTTTTATTATCTAATGCCTTAAAATTTAAAAAAAGCCTGTTTGATAGGGGTAGATTAAGGGGGTTTCCATTGGGGTATGTAAGTGAATGACTGATGCGAATGTAACTTTTGGGTATACTTTTAATGTGGTTGTTGAGATTATGATGTGCATCTTCAGGACGCACTTGAAGACAGCCCTTTTTGGCTGGTCTTAGCAAAATTTACGATGGTATATGATCATTATATTGAACCTTAAGCTGAATATGTTACTGTCACATATGAATGTTTCTTTGTAAGGTTTTTCGCGGTTTATTACCAAATACGTTTTATTAACATACGCAGATGCGGATAAATTCCTCATCTAACGGTCGCAGTCTTTACCTTCCTATCCTTAAACTTAACTTATGTATATTTATTTTGTAACATTATTAGTTTATAATAATAAAATTATTGATTCGTGAATTCGAGCGCCCTTGAGTAGAATTTGCACTCTTAAAGGCGCTATATACATTTTACTTTTATTTTTATTATGTAGTTAGAATTGTGTAGGTATATCGTATAAATGTAGAGTTTAAATATGTTTCAGCAAAGTGTTTTTGTACTTAGAACAAATATATACAATTGTGATTAGGGTTGAGACCAGTTCTTCACAGACCTCACATTGTGAAGCGGTTTTCTATCCAAAAAATGGAGGGGTGTTATTATTGTTATGTACACTCTACAGTTTACCTTTCCATTAAAACGATGTAAATTATCAATGAAGCAAAATGAATTGTATGTTAAAATTTTTTAAAAAATACACAGTTAACACCAAAAAAACTTACCTTTTTTCAAGAACAGATCAATTTTAACGTGATGATCAATTTTAACGTGATCAACAGATCCAACCTGCAACCACTCGTGTTTTTAGACCTTCTAGCTAAAATTATTTTTTGTCATGTTTTTGTTTTATCAAAATTTGGAGTGTTTTTCTTATTTTCTATCTTTCGCCGGCAGAAAATCTGGGGTTGTGTTTATATATATGCGTAAGTGTGCTTTTATATTTAAAAAAAATCCAACATGTCTAACGAATTTATAATTATTACTTTTATTTATAATTTATTTCGTAAATTTTATGACTAACGTAAATAGGGTTGTGAGGCTAAAATCATCTGACGTCCTCACGGCCGAACTTGCCCGTGGGAGTATATCTGTATAGTGGGAGTGTATCTCGATTAGGAGGATGTTATGAGATAAGCCTGGACCATTTCATAGCTTCTCTCTCAAATGTATTTTCTTTTCTATTGCCTAAACATATAATATATGTGTAATTTCAGGATATACGAGTATATGTATAAAGTAGGCTGCAATCAATAAAACAAGTTGTTTAATTCTACTGTATATTCACTCTTCAAATTTAAGAATATTGATCTTGATGGGACCACATTGTTGTATTCTTCATCGGAATTTATTAGAGAACGGAACTTCATAGTTCATTCTTGCGTACAGTATCAACAAAAACTATTAGCTTCAGTGAACTCACTGCAAAAGGAAACATAAAAGATAGTGTGAAATATATAAAGGTACGTTATAATTATTAAAAACGACTAATTACAATCTGTAACGCGTCGAGACAAATGTATAAACCTGTTACCAGGAATTCAAAAGTGAAAAAAAAACGCAATCCAGTCATAATTATTGAGTTCCCCGTGGGTTGTCCAAGCTGTTAGACTACCCAATTTCTTTCAGGCTATGAAAACTTTAAGGGCAAACGTTTAAGTTTTAATCTTGTCCTTTCGTCATGTTATAATTTTTGCAGCGATTGCGGTAGATTACATTTTACTGGAATGATAATTGAATAAATACTTTCCGAAGGGGTCTCTATTCAGCCTTACATCGGTGCATCTTAGGGGTCTCCATTCAGCCTTACATCGGTGCATCTTTGGACCAATTGGTTATTCCGAACTAATGATGTCAAAGGATAGTTTTGTTGCATTCAAAGTTTTCTGTGAAAGTACTGACAACTTACTGGCCTCTTCGGATTCCAGGCTTTAACCCACTTTATAAGTACACATATTTACATTTTCTTTCTACTGAATCCAAAACTTTCAAGTGAAAATCAAGATTTGGCCAAGTAAATCACGGATGTAGTCATTTTAAAAATAACGCACGTTATATTTTCAAAATCTGTGCAGATTTTTTATACGTTTAACGTCATAAGGTGCCCTTAAATTTCATAAAACTCTAATCTAGTATTATAGATTAGAATCATGTTTTTTACGTTACAATCGGGAATCAAATTCAAAATATCTGGGTGGTAGCCAAAAGTCTCACGATCTAGGCTACGGAGGTTGTCAAAAGAAGAAGAATATATTTGGTAGCACATAATAAAAATTCAATTCAATACAATTATTCTATTTCACTTTTCCTTGATTTCATGATTGTCTTAGCTAGGATAATAATTCTATGTCCATATATAATATGAAGGAATAGTAATTCCAAGTTTCTTACTGCTATTCCGTTACCGACTCGGCTGAAATTTAACTCCCACTCCTTAAGTTGGCAACGTAAAAAATCCAACTAGTGGGTTGTCCGGTCACAAGTCCAGTTATACTGTTTTGATAAAAAGATAAAAAAGTTATTCGATTTAAAAAAGGAATACGTCAATTTTGTTTTACATACTTTCACTTGTTTTTTTATTTTATTTCAACGGTCAAACAATATTTTTGATACGACGACTAAAAAACAACGATCTATAGAATGGAATTTTGACATGTAAGCAGTCTTATGGAGTAGGAAAAAAACACAACAAAGCAAATCTATACAATTCAATCAATTCATTCCAGCAAGAACAATCTCTTCACTTTACTCCTCTTTCTTAAGGGGTGTAGTGAATTGCTTTCAGCACCTCTTGCTTACATATATTTAATCTTGTCTTCCAAGTCTATATTTTTCCAAGTGAATGGAAAAAGACTCGAGTTATTCCCATATTTAAAAATGGTTCTAAGAACGATGCACCCAACTACAGACCTATCGTCCTACTCTTTTCAATAGCTAAGCTTCTAGAAATCCTATCGGGGTAGGCAGAGATGCACATCACGAGGCTTCTCTATAGTACATCCAAACACCATTTTATATGTCGTATGATTTCTTTGACTTTTATATTTCCCTTTTTGAAAACTCATTAACTTTATTCAGCCATACTTTCCTTGGTCTTCCTCTCACATGCCTTGGACTCAGATTTGCACTGTATATTTGTTTTTTCATTCATTCGTTCCACGTGTCCAAACCAACTTGGAATCCTCTTCTTCATCTTACTCAACACTTTAGTTCACATTTATACCTTATCACTTCATTCCGCATTCTATCATACATTGTCACCCCATGTATTATTGTAAATTCCACATATTTCAAGAGTATTTACTCCGCTCCTTTCAGTCATTTTCCATAAACTTTATTACTTATCAAAACTATTTAAATTATTATCTACAATAATGTGCTATTTAGGTGACATCTGTTTTTAGATTTAACATTTTTTTTCACTTTCGACGAACTTCAGAGCCCTTCTGATAGATTTTGTTAACTATTTTTATATTTTGGAGTTGTTTAGTTAGAAACAATTACAACACATATATTTTCTTGAGAACATTTTTCAGAAACAGCGAAGCAAGGGTAAACTAGTAATATATGTATAGTTATGTATTTTAATTACCACGAATGAATTCCTCAAGACGGTTTAAGACTGCGATTAGGTAGAGGGAGTGCAAAAAATCTTGAATGGTTACTTTAATTCTTATGGAAAGTTTTTTATATTTTAAACCTTGTTTTTGGCAAACATGATGGAGACATTCCAAATGATTGTGCACGGTGACGATGAGAGATGCACGGACGTTCACTAACACTCTGTCTCACTGCATCAATCTTTTCTGGCGTACGTTGGCTACGTTGTCGCCCATACTTTGCTTTATCTCCCAGTGTATGCAAATTTTCAAAATTATTCATTACACGCTGAATCGTTGACTTGCTTGGCACATGATTTAAACAAAAAAAAATACGCAATTTTCTTGCGTGAACGTGAATTCGTTTTAATAACTTCAACACGTTATTGTAAATTTAGATACTTTATACTAAATTGTTATTAACCCCTCTCCATGACTGTCAAATATGAACTGACATAAAATAGCCAAATCAAAATGGTGGCTAATAAAAATTGACCTGGAACATAAAACGCACCCTGTATAATAAAAAAATAATTTTCATTTGAAGTAAAGTAGCCGTGAAAAGTTTTTTTTCAGACCTATATCTTGAAAGTTCCAACACTTGCTAGCTGAAAAAAACAACCTACTCGTATGTAGATTTTAACCTTTGGTATATATAATACTCTACAGACCGTTTAGAAAACTTATCAGTAGGAAAGCCCGGCCAGTTGGAGTGTAACTTTTTGAAATTCAACATCTTGCCGAGGCGTACACAAAACCCATTCCCACTGACTGCCAAACGCCTCGTTAGCTTGAACCAATGTTTATAAGATTTTCTGTACCCTGAGAGTGGTGGGTCTTTTTTAAATTATTTTCTTGTTTGCGCCAAACTGCATAACACCTAACGTCTTTCGATTTACAGAACTTAAATTTGGGTATTCTGAACGTGAATTCGTTTTGAAAATATATCCGGGATACATTAGTTATATCATGTTTATTGGTTTTCCGGATAACTGCGATATTAAGATTTCAATAGCTTAACGAAGGAGGAACAGTATTCTATAGTCTAAGGATTAAACTAATATAATGAAATCATTAATGCCACAATGAACTTCTTACAATATTTAAAAAATATAAGTAGTGAGATTGTATTCATTACAAAAGACAAATATGTCAAAAAAAAAAAAACATTTACATCAAACATGTATCGCGAGAACGTAATTACACACTAACAAAAATAGACAGTTTATACAGTTATTAAAACGATACGGGACCTTCTCAAGACGGGCAAACCGCACAGAACTACACCGGGTGTTACTATAGATATTCACGTGGAAAGAAAAGCACAGTTGTATTTAAACAAAATAATAATTCACGTTATTTAAAATCAACATATTTAAAGTTAAGCACAATCATATGCGTGCAAGACATTATTGTGAAACAAATACTGATTGGTTGGAAGAAATTGTTTAAAGCAATCAATCTGCCAGATGCACTTATATACATGTCATCACACCATCTCTCTTGCAGGGTAAAACAGATCTCTAAACTTTTCCATACATGAGCACGATTCTCACCTCTTCCGCATTCATACATCTCGCCCTGCATAATATTCTGCTATTCATACTTCAAATTTGATCAATTTGGTACAGCCATGTTTTCCTCGGTTTACCTCTTCCACCTTGCATTTCTGACTTATGCACTCACTTATGGTAGTCATTTTTTCATAAAACGAGTAATAATAACAAATGGAGAATGTAAATTGCGCCGTTTACAGATCAGGCTCTCCTCAAGGGGGCTGAAAATAGTTTCAGCTAAACATGAAAAATTATTCCCTGAATATCTATATAGCTGACAAAGGCTTAATAAGCCGAGATAGTTGTCCTCGTTGCTGGACCTCATAGTCGAGGATCCCCTCGCCATTCCAACGTCAATTCAGTTGGAATGCAAAGCTGCGCTATGAAGTTTGTTTTAAGTGAGTGAACCGTTGCATACCAGCAAACTCAATGGTCACATCGCTGTATTCTATTCGATGTCACACCGAATTGAGAGGATCGAAGCACACCGGCATGTTTTCTTTTTTTTTCAATAATAGATATGCCCGAAGTCATAGATATTCTTATACCCCTTTAGCGTGTGTCCTAGTAGGACGTGCTGATGATGTTGATGTTGACATCGCTATATTCGTTTTAGTCGAATTCTGTGTTCCTCTTCGTTCGGGGTCATCAATTTAGCGGGATGCTTAATTTGATACGTCGTGATGATTTTGATTTGTTTTGTATTTAAAATAAAATACGTCGATTCAGGAATGCGATAAAAGTGAGAGTGAATAGTCGGTAAATAATACACAGAAATGAATGGTCAAGCGAATAATAACAAGTGCCTTTATTCAACGATAAGTAGGTATATATAGAATTTCAGAACGGGACGCGTGACTGCGTCCGCGGTATATCTCGATCTCACTCCTGCGCGTGCTGAGGTGGTCGCAAGCGCTGCGGATACTACAGTGGGTAGGATATTTATTGTCGAAACGGCGAGACGGCGTGATATGTTCTCTTTCTACCTTGGAATGCGATGTAAATATTATTTTCGTGTAAACAGTGTTGACGTTTCTGGTATGTGACAATTGTAGATATCCAGAGGTTGATTCATCGGTCGTTGACCCTGCATGTTGACAATATTTTAGGGACGTGGGTACCCTACACCCCTAACAGTGGAAAAAATCCTGTGTCATTCGAGGGGAAAAGCACAGCGTGCATTGAACCAGCGACCTTCCGCACGAAAGTCCAGTGCGTTACGGCGAGGCCATGCACTTCGTTCTGAATAAAGTGAACATAACTGACGAGTATGTCGGTCTTTTAGATTTTTTATTTATTAATAAGCATTTCGAATCAGTTGTGATATATTTAAAAAAATTACATAACACTGCTTGATCAAAAGAGATGCATCTCGACAGATGATGCTAACAGTCAATTTCCTTAATTTTGATCAACTTCAATATTTGTATGAAAGTGCTAAATAAACTAACAATTTCATCATGTGCGGATGTTGAATAGAGAGTTATTTGCCTACTCGAGTGGTTCTCAATCCGAAGGTTTGATGAATGGGATTGAATACAAAGTTGTCTCCCAGCCACGCTCTTCAATATGTCATAATCACAAATTTGGTTTGAACAATAATAATAAAAAAAAATGACAATTTACTACGCGCTGTTAAGAAATCACAGTTTCCTCAAGGGAACTCAAGCCCGGTATTCGAACCCACTATTACTGAGATATTAAAAATATTACATATAAATATATTGACTAGTTGAGTGTAAGAAGTGGAAGGTATGGGCTGTGGCCATAAGACCAGGAACTTCTTCGCATCTACATATGTTGAAAAAAACATATTTGGTAAGAAAACTGCAGAAAATTTATCAATGGAGGACGACGTCTAAAAAACCTTTAAATGTCTTCCAATATATGTCATAGTAACATATTCGGCTTTAGGTGGAGTAGCGTATATGTTAAGTGTTCATATTTCCTTCATTAAGATACAGGTAAAACCTAGTTCATCAGGGACACGACAAATGAAAGACAACAAACCCGGATCCATATAATTTGTGTGTCCAATTTAAATTATCTGTTGTTTTTTTATGAATTATGTAGGTATGAAATTTCTTGTCAACTATGAATAAATATTAAATCAGACATTTAAATGAGAATTCACAAAAAAAAACAATGTTTTCAAGTGCTTCCTAAAGCTGCACACGCCATCAAAACAAAGTAATAAATCCGCCTGAAGTATTTCTATGAGTGTTATACATACTCGTAGGTAAGTGTTAAATTAAGAAAATGAACACGTCTTACATGTGTAATGGCGTAATGGAAGTTATTTGTCTATCCGAAAGGGTTCTTAATCCAATGCATGGGACTGAAAACAAAGTACTCTCCCGGTCATACTCTTCAATATGTCTGAGTAACTAACTCAGTTTTGTTGAAGGGTACCATACATATCAATATATGCATAACATCACCTCATTTCCCTATCGGGGTAGGCAGATAAGACAGACCATCATACTTTCTTATATCGATACACATATTAAGCCTCTTCTACATCCATACATCTTATCATACAACTTCTACGATTTCTCTGTCTCTCTACATTTCCTTCTTTTACAATACCATTCACTTGATCCTATAATACTTTCATGGGTCTTTCTCTCACACGACTTTCACCAACCTTTCTTCATATATTCGTTTCACATTGCCAAACCTCAGCTAGCTCTTATTCACCTTACCTAACACATCAACCATTAGTTCATATTTATCCCATACCCCTTTATTCCGTCATACATTATCTAGGTATTATTTTCGATGCACGTATTTCTGCAGCACTTATTCGGATTCTGTCAGTCATTTTTGACGTCCACGTTTCGCTTTCACACATCAAAGTTGGCATCAAAATACTTTTGTGTACTCAGTGGTCTACAACGAATCAATGAATGATTGAAATATTCATAAATTCATCATGAATAATAAAACAATTTAAAAAGATCTTTTGGGAAAGAAAAAAAAATATTAATTTGTTTGGCCGGGAGTTGCCGATCGGGAAAGGTTTCCACCCAATATGAATATTAAACTCCACTCGAATTTATTTCCCCTTTTCAAGTGAAATTTACTGACAAACCTCCTTCTGCGGAGTTTTTTTACTTTCTGTTTGAATAAATAATTTAACTCACGGATAAGATTTTATTTCAGATACAATTTTAACTTGAGACACGTTACCAATGGTTAAATTATCTTAAAATATTAACTGGACCCACAAATAATGATGAAACAACCCACGGTAAGGTAAATGTTGGAATATATATTTTAAATGATTTATCATTATGCATCTATCATGACATGTAGCTCATGACTGAGTATCCTTACTCCCATGATAACTCTTGACAATTCCTCTCCATCTATCTCTGCACTCCGTGGTTCGAAGGGCAGTTGTTAAGGGTAGTACGGTTGCGTCTCCCACTTGGTCAGTCCAACGCAGTGGGCGCACTCTTTCTCTTGTGCGAAGTCCTTCCATGCTTCAAGTGACCACATGCCTCTGCACACTTGTTTGCTTGACCGAAATAATCGGAGAGCTTGTCGAAGGCATATTATTGACAATATGTCGGTGATTCTCAATTCTTCGAGAATGGAGACTTTAGTTCGCCTTCCAGTCTACGAAATTTGAAACAGTTTTCTGCAGAACCACAATTTATATGCCTCTATTCTACGTCTCTGACTTGTTCTCAGATTCCAAGTCTCCGCGCCGAACATACATGCTGCGAAGACGAGAGACTTAACAAGGTGCTTTTTAATTTGATGGTTCTGTTCGTCTAGCATACGAGTAAATATTTTTTATCTTTGACATCACAATTTTCTCCATTTAAGTTCTTATTCTCATCTCAGCCTCGAATCCTCCATTAATGATAATTCTAGAGAAGTCAGTAACCACTTCTAGACCATGATTCACATTATTTGGTGACAGTTTGTTACTGCGGTCTTTTAACATTATATGCAAGTATTATATAATACAGGAGGAAAGCTATATAAAATATTAAATGAATATGAAGTTGAATGTAAATAAATACCATCTATGAGAGTGAACGGTGGCTTATCTGAGTGGTTTAATATAACAAAAGGAGTTAATCAAGGTTGATTTATGCCACCCTGGTTGTTTAATATTTACATATATCTATGTTTGAAGAAACTATGAAGGTCAATGGGTGGTAAATCACCGTATGCTAATAACATGGTAGTGGTAGCAGATAATGAGAATGAATAAGAGTTTAATGAGTAAACTGTGTAAGAGATGTGATGAGAAATATCTGAGAAAGAATATTGCGATATCCAAAGTCATGCTGATAAAACAGTATGGAAAGAAAAGTAATTGTGATAAATGGTATAGCAATGAAATATTGGAATAAGTTAAGGAATTCTGACTTTTGGGTAGTATTTCATCAAATGGTGGAAGGGTTACGAGGTTTATCCAAAGGCATGTAGAGAGAGGAAACAAAGTCGATGGAAGACTAAAAAGGGTCGAATAAATACTGTCGAAATACGCAAACTGAGAATAATACATGAAGTGACAATATACTCGTATGTAATATACGGAATGAAGTGATGAATGTGAACTTAATACGCCTTCTCATACAGCTAATACTGTATAGGTAGTCATTGGTTGTTTAATTGGAAGAAATTGCTTTATGACAATAAATTCACAACAGCCTCTAGAATAAAGAAAAGGCAACATATTGTTTGTAGTTTACATATTATGGAACTCATTTTTGTAAGAACTGACTTGATTAAATTCACATCTTATTTCTTGTCATTTCTTTTGGTTTTTAATTTACATGTACAAGGGTATGGGCTAAAAATACATCTGATGATCTCGCGGCTGGGATCACCCCTCTATTGATGGGGGTGTATCTCGGCTGGAAATATGTTATTAGATGAGCCCAGATCTTTATTAGTTTCTCTTTTAAATATATTTTCGTCTCCATAATCTTGAAATAAATTTGCAATTTCTGAATATATATATATATATATATGTACACGTATATATACTGTGTCCATACAATGTTGCTTTTAATATATTTTTTATTTACATACCATCACGTTATCACCCTATCGGGGTAGGCAGAGAGAGAAGATTACTAGACTTATTTTTCTTGGTACACATCTTTCGCTTTTCCCATATCCACCTTCAAATACAATTTGTCCTACGATTTTTCTGATCTTCATTGTATGTACATACTTTGTTGCAGGTTTATTGTCATGGGGCAATATCTTTCAACTAACCAAAAATTGTGAAGAAGTAAGGAAAAACATATCTTAATATTCAATATATTTTATAGATATCAGTAACGACAATATTAAAAGAAATTTTCAAATTCAATGGTGTCATAATTAAAAATGCTAAAATAAGAAAAATTCTTTTAGATTTTCTTCTTCTTCTTCCTCTTGCTCTAGGTCGTATGACCTGTTTGTGACGGTGGACTGTCCTGGGACGATGACGTCTAGCTGTCCTTCCACCTTTTCAGCGGCCTTCCTGGTAATCTCCTGCTGCTAGGATTTTCAGTCTTAGCGATTTTTGCCAGTGTCGTATCCTCCATGCGGTCCACATGATCTCTCCAGAAGCGCTTTCTGCTTCTTCCCCACCTCACTATGTCTTCAACACCACAGACATACCTTATCGTCTCATTTCTGATTCTTTTCGAGTTTATTTAAAATAATTTATTCAAATATCAAAAAGTTTGTCAAGCCCTGAGAATGAAGTTTGAACATTGGCGTATTCAGAACCTCGGTAAACCGAGAAGACGCTGTTTGCCTGCAGACGTGTTTAGAATACATCCTCGGCGGTGTTTGTTAGAATTTCTGGCCTTTTACATCAAAATAAATATTTCCTATTTTCAAAAGCTATCCTGCCTTGAATATGTTGATTCAGAGATGAACTGAGAGGAAAAAATGTTTTTTTTTGCTACCATAATTTGGGTCAATAAAATGTTTTCATTTGCCTGTTTATGTATTCGTATCATAGCAAATATCATCGTTCAAAGCGTAAACTAGTTAAACATCCCTTCTTTGGCAAAAAAAATATCTATTTATTTATTAAAAATATACGCAACACTTAGGCCTCGGCCACACATGTAGGAGCCTCGCTTGATGATTAAAGCTATGCTGCGAGCTAGGCAACATATCCTAGCGAGTCAACATACCGCATACTATCGCATTGGTCACACTGCACGCTTCGCGCCATGTTGCATGACGATTAGTCATCGAGTAAATCTCCTAGCGAACAGACGTGTTGATTAATTTTACTGTGTCACCGTGATTTAACAAGATGGCGGAAGTTTTAATAACAGCTGTGTACTCGTATAAAAGGGAGCCTTTATGGAACCCATCGAACAAATTATACAAAAATGTGCCTGTAATAAAATTACTTTGGAATTAAGTTGCACAGGAAGTAAATAAAAATGTTAAGTTGTAATGAAATTGGTTAGTTTTGAGAGTGACATAATTTGTTGACTCAACCACTCCCAAATGTCAAATGAATTTGTGCGTAGCACTTTGGTATGGCCAAGCATGAAGTCACCTAGTATATGAGTCACGTAAAACCTAGCTTAGCACCTAACGAAGCACGTGTTGGTTAATTTACAATATGGCGAAAGTTTTAATGACAGCTGTGTATAAAAGTGAGCCTTTGTGGAACCCATCGAGTAAATTATACAAAAATGCACCTGTAATAAAATCACTCTGGAATGAAGTTGCACAGGAAGTAAATAAAGATGGTGAGTTGTAATGTTTTTGGTTAGTTTTGATAGTGATATCGTGTGTTGACTCAACCGCTCCCAACTGTCAAATGAATTTGTGCGTAGCACTTTGATGTGGCCAGGCATGAAGTCAACTAGTATATGAGTCACGTAAAACCTAACTTAGCACCTAACGAAGCACTTTGGTGTGGCCTCGGCCTTAAGTCTCCTTTACTAACCAAAGGAAAATTTACTCAACAAACAATAAAATATCATCAACCTTAATACATACGTACTATTACGTCATTAACTTTTCGGTGTGGACAGAGAGGACAGAGTGCCAGACTTTCCTATCTCGACACAAATCCTTCACATCTTCCACATCCATACAACTTCTACGATTTCTATGACGAGTTTTCTTAAAAAATCATTCGCTTTATTCAACCATGTTTTCCTTGGTCTTCCATTCACATGCCTTTCATTTATATTTGCTCTGTATCAGTAAATATTTCTTCATTCATTCGTTTCATATCCTATACTCATCTCAACTTTCTCTTCTTCGTCTTAATTAACACATAAGCCTTTAGTTCACACTCATCCCCTATCATTTCATTCCGTATTCCGTCATACATTGTCACTCCATGTATTTTTCTCAATGCACGCATTTTAGTTACTATCAGTATTTTTCCCCGTCCGCGTTTCACTTCCATGCATCAAACTTAAAACTTCAATATTATTGTGGACTATCATCATCTTAGCAGATTTTGATATTTATTTAACAATTTTATTGCAAATACAATTTGGCGAGGTCATTGCCAATCGGCAAACTCTTCCAACCAACCAGACAAAAGCAAATGAAGCATGTTACATGGTTGCATAACTCATTCAAATGATTATCCATCCCCACGAAATCCATAAACACATACGTGAGCATATGCCCACGATCCCCACAAAGACGGACAATCACCCGAACATTCTTTTTCACATAAAGTGAGATATCATCAATCAAAAGGAAAGGAAGGGATGGTGGAGAGGAAAGGAAAAGAAACATCGGGAATGAATCACGTCATTATACTGACTAGAAATTTAGATACAAGCGAGATAAGAGACAGTTAAGGATACCGCCCCCTCTTATCGAATAAGTGTGATAAGAGGGTGCGGCGGGACAGTTAAGGATATTATACAATAGAGACAGTATACGAATTTGGCGTCCATTTCTAACATTCAACCAGTTCAATGCCTTCTGGTATGAAGTTATACTACATAATCGTACTTTCGTAGGTTGAATATAAATCTTAGACAAACATTTTGAAGACGCTGCAATTTGTCCAGCTGTTCCTCTGTAACATCAAAATAACAGACGTCCGCATAGTTCAGAATCGGAAAGAGCAGAGACTGTACGAGTAAAATTTTGGTTCAAGTAGGCAGGAATCTTTGCAACACTTTAAGGGAATGAAGGCTGAATAAGATCCTTCGGTTAACCTCAATTATTTTATCTCACCATGATACAGTGTTATCTATTAGCACACCATACTATCCGATTCGAGTATATCATTTTAGTGCCTTATTAATTTAGTTTCCTTTTGCTATATGCTGTTCGATATCCTTCTAAACTCTTCCATCAGCTGAGAAAATACAATACCACCCGAATAATAGAATAGTAGAATATTTCAACTTGCTCCAGTCTCTTATTTTTAACCCATATGTTGCATTTTCTTTTCCTTTCACGCTTTTCTATTAATATTACTTTGGATTTTGCAACTTTTATTCCCTGATCTTTCTCTTCCCATCTTTTATATAGCTTACATATAAAACTCTGCAATTCATCTTCCCTATCTGCCAATAACACCATATTATCTGTATACATTCTCTTTCGACATTTGTATGCCACCAATTGCCCTCTGTACTTCCTTAACACATGAATCTATACACATATTGAACGACCAAGGTGACGTAACGCATCCTTACTTTACCCCTTTTGAAATATTAAACCATTTAGTTAAGGTACCATTCATTCTAACAGATGCTTTACTTTCAATGTAAAAGGTCTTTCAAACTGAGCGTTTTTTTTAATTCTTGGATAAAATACAGGTGGCGTCGCGAATTTGTCTGGGTCTTGTGACATTTGAGAAGTGTAATGTATGAAATTTATAAAAATGGAGTCGTATACAATTCAACAACGCGTTCAAATTGTTGAATTATTTTATGTATTGTAATCTCCGGAAACGGTGATGTTAATTGGCCACCAAGATCATGTGATCTGACACCATTAGACTATTTTTCTTGAGTTACGAGAAAAACCAGGTCTATAAGAATGATCTCAATCCATTTCTGAGTTGAAGGACAAAATTATTCGCGTTATCGGTGAGTTAAAACCGCAATTATGCCAAAATTTCATCGAAAATTTTGACAAAAGAATGTACATCTGTGGAGCTGCAAGAGGTGGACATTTGGCGGATATTGTTTTTTTGTGTTAAAATGTCATACATTATACTTCGATGACCAATAAAGTTTTTTGAAATCAAAACAAATAGTGTGTTTCATTCAAGATTCAAAAAAAAATTGGATAAAAAAAACCGCTCAATTTTAAAAACTTTTATAATGTAATGACGCGTCAAAAATCAATAAAATTCAGAACACATTAGGCACCAGAAATTATCAATGCCTAGAAAAAAAATTCAAATACAATGAAAAAAATACAGTTTTAATAAAATAAAACAAAAACTAAGGACAAATTTAAATATAGTTACAAATTTTCATTTAAGACCTTTGATTAAGAAAATACCTGAGTAAGACCTTCCACAACTCAACATTTGTATTCAAAACACCCCCCACACCACACATAGAATTATCCATGTTCACGCCAAAACGTGACGTAGAGTACTATTGCGCTCGTGGGCTGCTCTGTCGTCGCTACCGGCCCTGTCGCGCGTGTTATTCTCGCAAGTTAAAAATATGGTATTGTCGCGAGTTATAACGATTTTAGTGCGACGAACAAAATCGCATCGACAACCACAGTTGGGCACAGACCGTCATCGGATGACACCGAATACATCAAGAGGGGAAATAGCAAGCAATACCCTTCAACAACGAACCAGTGACAATAAGTTTTCGACCACCGTGACCGACCTCTTCAGCCCGAACGAAGCTGCAGAGTCCTGGAACATCAGCAGAGCTCAGCCCATACATCCGACCCCCGCCTTCAATACCTGTGAGTACCAATTCCCTTTTCATCATCTGATGGTGTGGCGTTCGCTCCACCAATCCAATTGTTGCATTCTCACTAGTGTTGTTGCATTCTCACTTGTAATTACAAGAGATGACTAGTGGCACTATATCATATGTTGCCCCACTTTTTTCTTTCTTTTTTAAATAATATATATGATCGATGTCATGGATATCCTTAAACCCTCGAATGCTAGTCGGAAAAATACCTGGGTAATTCGAAGGGAGAAGTGCAGTACGGGGGTTGAATCGTCGACTTTCCGCACGGAAGTCCAGTTCGTTACCACGCGACCATACACCTCGAGTTCAACTGTGGTTTAGAAAGTAGAGAAGGATTGAAGGGGAAATGTATTTTAGTATATGATAGTCAACAGGACAAACTATGGTGTTATGATCTCAGTATTTCCTAAATTACAGGTATTTAGGATATTTTTTTAAGGTTTTTTTACGAACATATAAATAACTGAACGAATGTGTTACTATCACTTATCAGAATATATAGGAATATTTCTTTGTGGTTCGTCATCGCATATTTTTTTTCCAAATATAAATATCAAATATGTTTCTCTTAACCTATGTATGATATAATATATGGGGCGAAGTAACCACATCCCAATGACCGCAGCCGCCCCATTTCTATCCTTTCACTAAATATAAATTTTATTTTTGTAATATATTCGATAATCTCCGTGGCCTAGTTGGTAAAACGCTTCTCTCACAATCTGGAGGTTGTGTGATCGTTTCCCGTTGCAAACCCAGATTTTTTTCGTTAAAGAATTACACTCTGCTTTTCACTTAAGGTCTCTTTAACCCTTCCCTCCCTGTGATGTGTAACTAGTACACATTGCTTCTAAAAACTTTAATATCTCTATAAATATAATAAATACTGGATTCAGATTTTAGGCATCTCTCCGTAATACATTTACACATTGAATGAAAAAAAAATATTAATATTAATTAGCACTTATCGGCCACATCAGAGATATTTTGTGAAAATCGGGAATAAATTTACCAATACAATCAAACGTGTGTCAGTGTATATTCACGTAAGTATATTAATTCTAAAAAACCGCTATGGGTGAGAAAGCGACGCTATTCACGTCTCACTCTCACTCTACTTCGGTACATGGAAACGCAAGAAATAGAATCTCAGTTCGCTCGCTTCTCTCGCTTCAGTAGCTCGCAGGCTTTCGTTTGAGGTGGTCGCATCGCCCGTTTTGTGAACGTCGGCCGATGGTTTTTTTCCTGTTTACAGTAATTAAATTTCAATTATTATCACTTTTGACTTAAAATTTTATTAATTTAAGCGATTGGTTATAATTTATTTTTTTCGATTTAAAATCGCTCGTTTTTACATGTATATTGATGTGTATTGAATACACAGCATTGAAACGAGTGGTTTTTTTTAGCACAGGAAGGGAAAAGATAACATCTTTCTAGTTGTTTGGAAGATGTTTCCACATGACAATAAGCCCGCCAGGTTGTACTGCATACAACGAAAGTACAATATACAAACACTATATTCCATCTTTCATAATTGGACTATGGTCTATTGTTATATGTAATGATAGTTACAATCTTGCCTGATAGAAGTCAGCTCTTCTTTCAAAAGTCCGAAATAATCTCGTTTTATCATGTTACACATTCCTTAGAAACCCACTTGGAAAATATTTTTTTTCGTAGTAAGCTGATTGAAACTAATTATTTGTATAACTCTCACATAACAATACTACATAGATTAGGCTATCAATATGGACAGGATGTGGATTTTTAAGTGACTTTAACTACTTACAAGAGATAAATGAATTAGTTATTCTTGCTGGGATGAATTGATCAAATTGTATAGGTTTGTCTTATACGAGTTTTTTTTCTAAAGAATATAACTGCTTAAATCTCAATGTAAAATTTTATTTTTATTGTTTTTTTAATCTTATGTGTCAAAAAGGTCATTGGTCGATTGAAATAAAATACCGGAAACAAGTAAAATAATTTATTAGATGCATTTGCCTACCATTCTTTCATCTTTTTTGTTTAATTTTATTTAATAAAGTTTTTTAATAAAGTTTTTTGTTTAATTTTATTTAATCTATGCAACACAAACATTTACCAAAGGCTATATCTGTATACCAATTTATATAATATATTAAGAACTAATCTAATTAATATACCATAACTACGAACTATCCTAATTTAATTTTCCTAAATATCTTCTTACATACTTCTTATAACTAGATAACAATTATTAAAATTATTTTAACACTTATTATTTAGCACGTTCATGTCCACTCGTTCAGGCTACTTGCATTCCATCACATTCACTCAGACCTTGGTCCTCCCAGCTAATACTGTAGATAGACTAGTCAGGCAACAGATGATGCTTCGGAAGCCTGCACTTGTAACGGAAAGGTAGATCGAACTTACTCTAGCCCCTAGGGCATCTATTAGAGGATTTCTGTAGTACTGTTGGCTTTTATAGAACTTGTCGACTATTCTACATAATACGAAAGCCGTCTCAGCCTAACATGTGAGGATGTGGAGTGCTAGACTGAGGACCAGCCTGGATGGAGACGTTTTTAAGCATCACAATATGACTATTTTTTAAATCAGAAGAATATGACTATTTTTTAAATCAGAGCGGTATATTTCATATTATAATTAAAGGTGAAAACAAATAGCACAAATCACTCGGAATTTAATTAAGACTTTTATTTATGTACGAAGATCATTGTATCCAAGCTTTTGAGTTTCTATTGTAAACAATATAAGCTTATTGTAATTTGTTTTATTAAACACTGTTTATTCCATTTTTTGTAACGGTATAACCCTAACAGTTTCAAGGCTTTCACCTCATCTTCAGGGGAGCACAAACACGAATGAATTCTGTTCGAACTGATATCGATATACATGCTTCCAACGGTTGGGGACATTCGGATTGGAGACTGAGGGCTGATGGAGGCATGGGACGACCTCGGCGAGCAGCGGAGAGATTCTTGGTATATATGATATGTGTTTGCCATATGTTCGCCTCGATGTACTGACTTAGAAATTTCAAGGGCCTCTAATCCGTCCAATTTATTTCCATAACTACTGATATGTAAGAATTTAGCATCATCGATAGAAAAAGTATGGTTTTCACGGTGACAATGATTAGCCATTTCAGAATAAATTTAACAAATCCTCTAATTTATTAGTCAGTGCATCGAGGCGAACGTCTGACAAACACATTTATACCAAGGTTGTTCCATGCCTCCTTTAGCCCTCAGTCCCCAACCCGAATGTCTCCAACCGTTAGAAGCGTGTATATCGGTACCAGTTCGAACAGAACTCAGTCTTGTTTGTGCTCCCCTAAAAATTATGTGAACGCCTTGAAACCGGTAGGGTTATATCGTTACAAAAAGTGAAATTAACAGAGTTTGATAAAACAAATTACAATGTCTTTAAACCTCCACAACATTAATGCCTTAACTATAAACACTATAATATAAGCTTACGTATTAATACAATAAACACTACTATACATTTCTTTCACTGCTTACCTCGTATCATCTTTCAATACTAACATCAGTTGAAAAATAAAAACCGATCCGTCTACATCATTTTCAATTATTTTCTGATTCGGAAGGTTGCTGTCCAGTTTCCTTAAAACTTTCCCCTTTTATATGGAGTCACGTTTGGTTTTCTTTTTCCAGAAAACTTCGCCCATTTCATCCCTTTATTTTCCACATTCAACCCTATTCTTTATACAAGTCATTGAATTTTATTGTTTCTCTGTTTCCTTTTTTTTTGTACTATCGCGTTCAGGGCTGTCAGATTTTCATATTCAATTCGTGCTATACAAGTAGGTAGATGACCTCCGTGGCTTAGTTGGTAAGTCGTTTGACTTATCCCAGGGTTTTTTGGGTTCGATTCTTGATTGTACTCAACAAGAAAAGAAAAGTTTAAGTCCAGTCAACGAGTTTGTCTGGTAACAATACTTTCAGACGCCGGAGTACGAGTATGATTGTCGTTGATTTTTCACATGCGGTCGCATTGTCAACACGTGTAATGACGAACTGCGAGCTACGTGTTTATTCCGATGATTTTAAATCCAAAAGTTCGATTGCTGGGACTGAACATAATATTTTCTCTCAATTAAGCTTTTCGAAAAACCCAGACAATCTAAAATTTTAATAATTTGAAGGGTACCGTACAAAAGTAGAAGGTGGCGTATATGATAAGTGTATCATTGACTTATTGGTTTTTATCTTATTTTATGGAAAAACAAGTATAAATACTGTTTTTCTCAATTCAACTGTTTTTTTATAATTCCAATGCGTTGGACTGACCAAGCTAGAAACGCAACCGGACTATTCTTGACAGCTGCCTTTCGAGCGATGCCAGCGCTTTGAAACTTTTACGGAAGATAGTCAAAATGTGTCGCTAGTTGACTCATTTATTCATCCATAGATGACGCTGATGGTTACGTGAAAATAAAATCAGTCATGATTTCCATTGAGTAGACGTAGACTGTGTTTGATATATTTATAATATAATCAAAAATCGGAAAGAAGTATCGATTTATTTTTTCATGCTATATACTATACCCTCAGTGAGATACAGGCCAAAACCTAGTTTACTGGGTACACGACAAATTAAAGGCAACAAACCCAAATCTATTAAAATTGTGTGTCCAAATTAAATTACCTGTTGTTTTTTCACAAATGACGTATATTTCTTGTCATGTGTAAAATAAATTAATTATGCCCTAATAACTAGTGCTTGATTGCAACATTATTAAATACAGTTTTAATGTACGTATGTTATGTATGATATATCTTTAACAAATTATATAATAATAACATGTTTTTGATCGCAACACCATGTATGACATATTATACTCTAATAACAAGCGTTTTATACTTAGACATGAAAATATTTAGGCAAGAGGGCGGTTGATATTTAAGCTTTGCAAACAGCCCCTGTTCATGTTTAAATGTTTGAATTTCAGATGTAAGAGCCGAGACACCAATTCAAACCCTGCGGGGCTGATAACTGGCTAGAGGCTCCCTCGTTTTACTCACGACTTGAAACTTTATTTTTCGGTTAATTCAGGTTAAATGGTCCCCCTTTCAAAGAACTTAAAGCTGAGGTAAAAGTTTGATTTGAGAAAAGTGTTTGCTATACTACGAGAATGTAGTCAAGTTTCATTTGGTTATTTAAAACTTCCACATATAAATATTATAGATGTTTACATATCATTCATAATATTTATTTTTTAACTTTGTACGTATAAACGGTTATGAGCCCTACATGAAATAGGTGATGAAACCCAGGTGAAATAGGTGATGTGAAATAGAAAGTGTGAAATAGGTGATGAAACCCAGAACCATGTTTTCTTTGCATGACCACCGTCCGTTTAACATGTTCCAATTATTCGCACTTAATTTCCATTAATTTATAATCTTCTTTAACTTTCTATAGACTCAAGAGTCTGTTATTACAGGAATATCCTCTTGTAATGCTGAGCTCCGGCTATCTTTCCATAGTTTCGGGGGTCTCCCTGGTGGACGCCGCCCATTCGGTACTCCATGCAGGGCTATGTATGGGATTCTTGTGGAATTCATTCTCCGTACATGTTTGTACCAGAATCGTCGACGCTGTCGTCCCCATCTGACCGTATCTTGGACCTCACAGACCTCTCTGATTGTGGTGTTCCTTACACGATCACGCAAAGTCTTCCCAGCAATAGCGCGTAGAGTTCTCATTCATGTTATCCTTAGCATTATTTTGGTCTTGACAGTGTCCGCCCTCGCTTCGATGCCATATGTGAGAATAGGTCGTATACAGGTCTAATACCATAGATGTGTACCTTGTTATCCCTTCTCATATCTTTATTCCTCCATATGACATCTTTCAGGCAGCCCGCCACAACTGCAGTTTTATCTACCTGAGGCCTTACTTCTCTGGGGAGGTCATGAGAGCTGAGCAGTTCACTGCCAATTTATAAACACTTTTCTTAATTTCTTGTCCAAAACTCCTTAAATGTTTAGTACTAAAGTAGTTTCTCACAGACTCTTATAAGACCTCCTTCCCTTTAAATTATTTTTGGCACAAAGCATCCCATTTACAGGATTGACTCTTATAAGACCTCCATTCCTTTAATTCCGGGTGTGAATACCTTGCATTTGAATTTTGCAACGCCACCAAAGATGATTTGATGACACCCAAACTCTTTTTTTCCCATTAACTGCTGTCGTAGCCGATTTTTTTTTTCGGAATTGACCAGGCAATAAAAACTAAATCTATGGATATCATATTAGTGATGATTTTATTACAATCATGAAACAATAAACTTTACCCGTCTTAACACATTTCATAAGTAATTCATCCAAAACGACCAATTTTCTTATTTATGGAAATGTGTCCGCTTCAAAATAATTATCAATTAAGATTTTCAGCAAATGTCCAGTTTCCTGTTTTACTGAAAGGCTCTTGGGTGAATAGTTAATAGTCAACTTAAGAATCCTGTATCCACTTATATTTGCTTGAACCCATTGCAGTCGGGTTTTCATCCTCGCCACAGCACCACTGCATTAATCAGGGTGACTGATGGCGTCAGGCTTGCTATGGACAATGGGCAGTGTACATTCCTTACTCCGCTTGATTTCTGCAATCGTTTTCGTCGTTGCTGAGTCTCATAGTCGACGACCCCCTCGCCATTCTAACGTCAATTCAGTTTGAAAGCAAAGCTGTGCCGTGGAGTTCTGTGCCGAGAGATTTTCTTTTCTTTTATTTAAGTGAGTGAGTGGTAGCACACCAGCAACTCAACGGCCACACCGTTGTATTGGATTTAATGACACACTGAAGTTAAACGATCGGACCACACTGGCATGTTTCCTCCTTTTTTTTTAAATAATAGATTTCACTGAAGTCAGAGGTATCTTTATATCCCAAAATACTGAAGAAAAAAATGTCTGTGACTTCGAGGGGTATGAACCGACGATCTTCTGCATTAAAGTCGCTTTGAGCGCTACTAAGTAATGAATAATAAAGATATTTAAAACTATTCTGCTTAATGAAATGCTGCAGCAGGTTAAACCTGCCGATCATCTTGAAACTTTAATCTCTTGGCCATCTTACTTTAGACTTCATCTGTAAAGACTGCTTGCTTGCTGAAGTGCAACAGCGTGCACACAATAAACCAATACAAACATATGCGCCTTCCATCTACATGATGACTGACAATCATACTCACATATCGAAAAATCCAATTAGAGAGATTGTCCAATATTTCATTGTATTTCACAACCTAGTTTATTGCTTTACATCAATCTCTTCCAACCAATGAGAAATATGCTTAACATGCCTTAAGGGAAACCGAGCTAGAATCCTTTTTAAAAAAATCTAGGTTCTACGAGAATCGAACTCACAACCTTCGGGTTTTAAGTGAAGTGTCTTAATAACGAAAGCGCGGAGTCGTCATCATATAAGTAGTCATCATCTAATTTAAAAATACAGTGTTTTGAGATGATATATTATTTAAAGATAAATCATTAACATTGTGGAGGTTTAAAGACACAGTGCATCGAGGTGAACATCTGGCAAACACATATATGCCAAGAATCTCTCCGCTGCTCGCCGACATCGTCTCATGCCTCCCCCAGCCCCCAGTCCCCAACCCGAATGTTTACCGTTAAAAGCGAGTATCTCAGTACCAGTTCGAACATAATTCGGTCTTGTTTGTGCTTCCCTGATGACGAGTAGGAAGCCTTGTAGCCGGTAGGGTTATACCGTTACAAAAAGTGGAATAAACAGTGTTTGATAAAACAAACTACAAAGATGATATTTCATTACAAAAAACACAATAAAAGTCATTATTTTTTTTTATTTTTTTTTTTATTATTAGTGCGTTGTTGTTTGAATCCATCCGGAAATGAACCTGTTAGGAATCTAGTCGAAGACTCCCGTTTGGTCAGCACGAATGTTCACCGCAAGGATACGGAATTGACAGTAAAATACCAATCATGTTTAATGGGACCGCTAGCAAAAGGAATGCAATTGATTATTTCTATGTTCATGGGAACGCAGTTGTGGTACTTTTGAAATGCTTCAGCAATGTGTTGATGAATAATTGAACGAACCGGAACAAAGAGGCATTACGGTCAAATAAGGTTTTACTGTTTCATTAGCACATATGCAATTACAATAATATATAAGCAAACACATAAAATTTTATGGCTTAATACCAAGTTTTATTTGTTTTTCCAATGTAAAACATTTGAATATATCTAATAAATTTTATGATTATCATTTTAAGTATTGGCATTCATTATTAACCCTTCCTATTCTGTTATGTGTAACTAGTACACATTGCTTCTAAAAACTTTAATATCTCTATAAATATAATAAATACTGGGTTCAGATTTTAGGTATTCCTCCGTAATACATTTACGCATTGAATGAAAAATAATATTAATAATAATTAGCACTTATCGGCTACATCACATATATTTTGTGAAAATCGGGAATAAATTCACCAATACTATCAAACGTGTGCCAGTGTGTAACGCAGGTATATTCATTCTAAAAAATCGTTATGGGTGAGGAAGCAACGCTATTCCCGTCTCACTCTCACTCTACTTCGGTATATAGGAACGTAAGAAATAGTTCACTCGCTTCAGTAGCTTACTGACTTTCGTTTGAGGTGGTCGCTTCACCCGTTTTGTGAACGTCGGCCGATATTTTTTTTCATGTTTTCAGCAATTAAATTTCAATTATTATCACTTTTGACTTCAAATTTAATTAATTTAAGCGATTGGCTATGAATATTCATAGTTTTCCGATTTTAAATTGCTCATTTTTACATGTGTATTGAATACACAGCACCAGAGCGCGCGGATTTTTTTAGCACAGGAAGAGAAAGGTTAAGCAGGGATTTTTCATTCTTCAATCCGATACCATATATAATTCATTATCGTCGAGTAATAATAATAATTATTATGGTGAAATGGGTATTGTAACTTGTTTTATCAAACACTGTTTATTCTACTTTTTGTAACGGTATAACCCTACCGGTTTCAAGACATTCACCTCATCATTAGGGTAACACAAACAAGATTTGTGAAAGCCTCGAAACCGGTAGGGTTATACCGCTCCCAAAAGTGGAATAAAAAGTGCTTGATAAAACTAATTCCAATGTTTTTAAACCTCCACAATGTTAATGCCTAAACTTTAAATAATATAAAATTACTATGTGTATAGCGCCGTTTCGAGAGACAATCTCTGCTCAAGGGTACTCTAGTTCGGGATTAAAAAAAAAAAAGAAAAGATATGACCGAAGTCATAAGTATCTTTATATCCCCGACTACTGGGCGGAAAAAATATGTCATTCGAGGGGAGTAGCACAGAACAAGGTTCGAACCGGTGTCCTTTCGCACAGAGGTCCAGTGCGCTACCGCGCAGCCATGCCCCTCATAAATTGTTTTATTGTATTGTATTACACTTTCGTTGTGTACAGTATAATTTGGTGGGTTCATTGCTATGTGGAAATCTCTTCCAAACCAATCAGAAAGATGTTGAAGTGGCCTTTTGTGAAAACCAGACTTGAAGAATTTTTAACATGGTCTCGGTTCCAGCAGGATTTGAACCCGCAACCTCCGGGCTGGGAGACAAGCGTCTTATCAACCAGGCTACGGATGCTGTATTTATGTAAGTTGAGTGTAAAGATAGGATGGTAGTAGTTACGGGTATTATATTAGATACTTCTCCGCATCCACATGTGTTTAAAAAAAACATACTTGTCAAGGGAAGGCGAACTACAATGAAACCTTTGTTGATCTTTAGATATGTGATAGTAACACATATCTAAAGATCAACAAAGGTTTCATTGTAGTTCGCCTTCCCTTGACAAGAATGTTTTTTTTAACACATGTGGATAGTTTCAGGTTTTGTTCAGTGTATTTTCTTATTGTCGTTGCTGGACCTCGTAGTCGAGGATCCCCTCGTCATTCCAACTTCAATTCAGTTGGAAAGTGAAGTTGTGTCGTGGAATATTGTTTCTTCCTTCTTTTCTTTTATTTAAGGGAGTGAGCCGTTGCACACCAGCAAACTCACCGGCCACGCCGTTTTACTAAATCCAATGACACACTTATGTGAGAAGATTGAAGCCAACTGGCATGTTTTTTCTCCTTGATAGAATAAATAATATATGAACCAACTCATAGGTATCCATATACCCCCAAATACTGGGTGGAAAAAATGCCTGAAATATTCTAGGGAAGTAGCACAGTGCGGGGTTTGAACCGATGACCTTCCGCAAGGAAGTTCAGTGCGTTACCACACAACCATGCACCTTAGTGTATTGTGTAGTCTTCATATAACATACATTTTGATAACACCTTTGACTGCATCCCTAAGATGCATACGTCACCCATATCTCTAATACTAAGAGGCAGATGATTCCACGCCACAGGACCAGCAACGGTCAAAGCTTTATCATACTACCCCATAGTACAGTACGCGGCGGTAAGTAATACACATCAGGCTTAAGAAAGAGACTATCGGCCATAATCGGCGGACTTTGGCTTTGTAGAGTGTCGTCTCTGTCGCACGATTGACTGACAAATTGCGACGAAACACGTGTATGAATGACAGACGACGCTCTACAAAGCCGAAGTTAGTCGATTATGGCCGACAGTCTCTTTCTTAAGCCCGATGTGTATTATTTACCGCCGGGTACTGCATCTTGTGAATGGAACACGCTTGAATATGTATACTTGAATATGAACACGCTTGAATATGTGGTGCAGAGGTGGATGACCGCGTGGTAACGCGCTTTACTTCTGTGCGGAAGGTCGTTAGTTTAAACCCCGAGCTGTGCTACTCCCCTCGAACGACACAGGCACTTTTTCCGCCTAGTGTTCGAGGGTATTAAGGATACCTACGACTTCGGTCATATATATTCCTAAAAAATATATAATTGTGTGAAAGCTGTGTCACATAGTCTTGACAGATCAAACCCAAAGTTATGATAGCAAAATATTTGAACCTTCAACATAATCGGCAGGGTTGATCTCGGCTCATTGTATACCGCTATTTGTGCGTTACTTAATATCACTTCCAGCGGCGTGGTCTAAGGGTTCATCTTCATTACCATTCATGCTAAGCAAGCGGGTGTCCCAGGTTCGATTTATATCGAATTCACTTCCCTAATGGTTCTACTCTTCGACCATTTTACGTACGAACCTTTCTACAGCTTATTATAAAGTTTTATTGCATTATTAAGCAACACAAAAAAAACACTTTATAAAATTCTGCTTAACGAAAATTGCGGCAGATTAAACCAGTAGATTGTCTTTAACTTTTATCTTAGCGTTCGATCTTTAAAGTATGTTTGCAACAGCTTGCACAACAGTTTGCAACAGCTTGCACATTGCACTTTCGTAATAGGCACTAACTTTGTGCTCTCCTTTATTAATATAAATAACGTAATATAAACAAAACATTAAGGACAATACTTTGCCCCTGGAGTTGAGTAACCCTGCATCAACATGTATGAAGCTTTTAATTCTGCAAAGCAACTTGCATCTCGTTCTACTAATGAGGCCATGTGTTTTCTACTCGTTTATCTCAATATCTATCCATAAAATTCCCACAAAATTCTCAAAAAATCCAATATTTGTTCTATGTATGCGTTATTCCACTAAAAACAAATCTGAGTTCTTTACCTCTATAAAATAAGTCTACGAAAATTACGTAAGTTTGCTTGGTGAAGTTTGGTAATATTTTGTGGTATACATACATAACATATATTGAACTTAAATATACATATAATTATGAAATAATTTTAAAACAATGACTGTAATTTATTATTACTTCTGCTTTTTGTATCTTCGTGTTAGTTTAAGATAAAGTTGTATTATTTGTCAATAATTTTAAGTACTTGTATAACCTGGCCCATGTTCATTTGTATATAAAGACACTGTTGTATCGTTAATTAAATAAATAAATAAATTATGAACTTGCACATTTTCCATCCACAGGATAGCTGACAATCATACTAGATCACGAAGGATAGTCTATGGCTCTGTACAAAAATGTTGTTAAGTAGCATACAAAAATGTTGTTAAGTAGCATACAAAAATGTTGTTAAGTAGCATACAAATATCAGTAAAATGTAAAATTTAGGTTTAAAATGATTTAACCAATCTGAAAGTTAATTTGCCAGGATACGAATCTCCGGATGGTAGTCAAGCATCTTACCAACTATACCACGGAGTATGTCACAAGAAAATGTCACAATAGGTTCGGTTAAGCGAAGATTCATTTTGAACATTAAGGACTATAACATTAATAAAATAATTACTCTAAATTATTATTATATCAAAGGCGTCTGAAAGAGAAATTAAACCTTTATATTTCAGAGATTTGTTTTGGACATAAATATACTCGTAAATGTAAAAAATCCATGAATTTATTTGAATAAAATATTTGTCAAGTATTGTTCCATAACAAAATGTTACTGGTTTCGATTATGACTTTGTGACGACCTCTGTGGCCCGGTGGTAAGACGCTTGTCTGCTGATCCGGAGGTTGCGGGTTCGATCCCCGCTGGAATCCATTTTTTTTTTCAAAAATGGAATTCCAGTCTGATTTTCACTTAGGGCCCATTTAAACATCTTTCTGGTTGGTTGGAAGAGATTGTCACATGGCAATAAACTCGCCAGGTGAAAAAAAAAAACTTTGTTTTATAAAAAAAATTTAATTCTCTTCAGTTAAAATAATATAAATTGAAAGCAAAATCAATGATTAGCCAAAGTACTCATTAATTAAAAAAAAAAAAACTTTTTCCACCCATGTGCAGCTTTAGGGAGGTAAAGAGATAATCTGAGGGTGCTAGGTCAGGGGAATGCGCGGGATGGTTCAGGACATCCCATTTAAACGAGGCGAGCAGTTCCTTCGTGGCGTTGGCCGTGTGTGGTCTGGCATTGTCGTGCAGCAGGCAGACTCCCTTTGTCAGCATGCCTCTCCTCTTGTTCTGAATCACCCTCTGCAATTTTTTTAGGGTCTCACAGTATCTTGCAGAGTTGATGGTCTCCCCTTGAGGCATATATTCAATTAAAATTATGCCTTGACAGTCCCAAAACACGGATGCCATGATTTTCTTGGCTGAAATTGTGGTTTTGAACTTTTTGGCGGAGGGTGAAGAGGTGTGACGTGACCGTTGCGACACACTCGTACGATTCACAGCTTTATCACCATATGCAGTTTTCACCTCATTATAAACCTCAACCGGAGGTTTTCCCTTCCAAACGAGATAACGGATGACGCCGCGTATTTCGCACTTGGCGGGAGATTGGATTGACATTTTTCACGAAACGTGTTGTCGCGTCGACACTTTTCAACGTACTGACCTCGAACCGGTCTCGTTGCGGAGGGGAAGGGTCAGGCTACACGGAAGTGTAGCCAACATGTCGAAAATAAAATACATCCGGGCGTGAGAGCCTCAGTACACTTAGTTTCTGGATACGCATAGTACATCAAAAAATATATCGTATCAGTTATTTTTTTTAATAAATGCTTTTTTTTAATAACTATTATTTTTTATGTAATTAAGTAATCTTTAAAATAAACACTTGTCAAAGGCTACACGTTACATATATATGAATTTATATCTTAAAAACTAATCTAATTTATTATATTATTTATAGTTAAGGCATTATTAACATTGTGGAGGTTTAAAGATAGTGTAATTTGTTTTATCAAACACTGTTCATTCCGCTTTTTTTCCAAAAAAATGGAAGAAAGAGTGTTTGATAAAACAAATGATAATAATCTAATTTGTATATTCTTTATACAATAGTTAAGGCATTATTAACACTGTGGATGTTTCAAGAAATTGTAATTTCTTTTATCAAACACTGTTTTTTCCGCTTTTTTTTTTCAATAAAGTGGAATAAAGAGTGTTTGATAAAACAAATTACAAATTACTATGTCTTTTAACCTCCACAGTGTTAATGCCTCAACTTTAAATAATATATACTGATTCATAATAAAGAATGTTCTAGCTCTCAGTGAATGTAATGTGGAATAAAGAGTGTTTGATAAAACAAATGATAATAATCTAATTTATGCATTATTTATAGTTAAGGCATTATTAACATTGTGGAGGTTTAAATACATTGTAATTTGTTTTTATCAAACACTGTTTATTCCAGTTTTTGTAAAGGTATAACCCTACCGGTTTCAAGGCGTGTACCTTATTATTAGGGAAGCACAAACAATACTTATTTGTGCTTCCTTGATGATGAGATGAAAACCTTGAAACCGGTATGGTTATACCGTTATGAAAAGTAGAATAGACAGTGTTGATAAAAACAAATTACAATAATCTAATTTATATATGTATTATTACTATGAACTAACCTAACTTAAATTTTCTACATGACATTTTATTTTTAAAAATCTTAATATTAAATTTCTTAATTGCAATAATATTGTTTACTACTTTAGCTAAATTTTCTTCATTGTAGTCTTAATGCTGAGGAACTTGACCCACAAATTGCTAAGCATATTGTATTTATATGGTTTTCTTAAGAAACGGTGGTTTCCAATTGCCTTTCGGACCGAATTAGATGTTATAGGAATTGTAAACATGTTTTAGCGCGATGCTTAATTTGATACGTCGTGATGATTTTGATTTGTTTGTATTTAAAATAAAATACGTCGATTCAGGAATGCGGGAAGTGAGAGTGAATAATCAATAAATAGTAAACAGTGATGAATGGTCAAGTGAATAATAACAAGTGCCCTTTATTCATCGATAAGTAGGTATATATAGAATTTCAGAACGGGGCGCGTGAATGCGTCCGCGGTATATCTCGATCTCACTCCTGCGCGTGCTGAGGTGGTCGCAGACGCTGCGGATTATGCAGTGGGTAGAATATTTATTGTCGAAACGGCGAGACGGCGTGATATGTTCTCTTTCTACCGTGGAATGCGATGTAAATATTATTTGCGTGTAAGCAGTGTTGACGTTCTGGTATGTGACATTTGTACATATCCAGAGGTTGATTCATCGGTTGTTGACCCTGCATGTTGACAATATTTTAGGGACGTGGGTATTCCCTACAATGTTATATTTTGTGAATCATATAGCCAACACACAGTATTTTGGAGTGTAATATAAGGTTCCAGAGGAAATGTGTATTTGTGGATGTTGAGTGGAAGTGTTGTAACAATATTTGATGATAAACTAATGTGGATAGGAGTTGGAAGGATTAGGAGAGAATATAGGAAAACACAGAAGCAGAAGTAAACACAGAACTTTAGTCATATTTATTATATTATTTAAAAAATACTGTGTGCCTAGTTATTTTTCAAAATGTATCAATTAATTTATTGACATAAATACAACGTTATTGATCTTGTCTCCTACATCAACGCGCCTAGCAAAATATTTTTCTTTATTACAATCTTTCAAAAACATGCTTGCCAGATAGCAAAATTCCTTAGCTTGCCCTTACAAATAAGCTTAATACGTGTTAATACAAAAGCAAAACAATTTCGTTTGAAAATAACAAGGTAATAAAGCAATACAAAGATACCTCTGGATCCAGTGAAAGCACTTAATTTCTACAATTGTATTAGATAATATCGCGGACGCTGAAGCCTGAAAGCTGAAATCCGAGGGCGTTGAAAGCCTGAAAGCTGAAATCCGAGGGCGCCCTCCGAAGCTGTAAGTGCCGACTCAGTGTCTGGGAATATCGAGAGTTTTTTTTCTGGCGGATTGGATGTGTAAACACTCTATGACTGATCAAAGATAAAACACATTATAATATAAACCACCGTATTATAATGTAAGAATCATTTTAATAATAAGTAATGGGAGGGATTTCAAAATGTTCTAGAAATAAGTATATGTATAAAAAATAAAAAAAATAAAATAATATCCCGTTTATGATAATGGCCGCAGAATATATGGTCCGCTAAATGACGATAGTATGGCTATCTCTATTGATCGAATATAAGTGTCAGCCATGTTGTGAATGTGTTGATTTATTTCACGCAAGTTGTTGCATTGGATTAAGCACACAGTCTTGAAAAGTCGTGGGAAAATATTAAAAATAATCTTAGATTATGTTATTTATAGTTGAAGCATTAACATTGTGGAGGTTTAAAAACATTGAAATTTGTTTTTTCCTACTAATCTAAAATTTCCATTGATCAGCAAACTGCTATAACATTGAGATTCTGGTGTCGCGTGCACGTTTGTGTTGGACTAGACAAGTGGCTGGCAATACAAAACAGAATCCTAAGATATGCCCTCTTTGACGAGCTGACAGAGGGCAGAACGAAGCACGGTGGTCAGCGCAAGAGAAGGACGTGCTGCATGATACACTAAAAAAACATTAATGCTAAGCAAAACTGGAAACAAACAGCAGCAGATAGAGCCAAGTGGAGTGGAACTGTTGCTTGTTATCAGAACCAAAAAGAGATAATAGATGCAGACAAGCCGCAAGTACTGAAGTTCCTATAAAAAAAATGTGGCGGTCACACACTCGGAACACTGTGGGCGTTCATACATACGGTCAATGACCGATGAAATGACCTTCGCATTCCTCGACAAATCTAAATAAACAAGTCCGAAGTTCACACGCCGGCCATTCAACCCATAGCCGAGCGGACCGCATTCCATACTAGAGAGAGAACGCACCACGCTTGTCTCGCCAGTTCCGTATTTGAATGATAACTACATACAACAATTAATCGTTTTTGCATTCGCAGAAACGAGACGTAGGCATATCGCGAGCGTATTCCCGCGCACATTCTAAAAAGATATAAATACAGTACCCGGCGGTAAGTAATACACACCGGGCTTAAGAAAGAGACTGTCGGCCATAATCGGCTAACTTCGGCTTTGTAGAGCGTCGTCTCTGTCATTCATACACGTGTTCCGTCGTGATTTGTCAGTCGTTGGCCAGCGATGATAATCTAAACTTGAAACTTCGACAACGGTTAGTCAAATGCTACGTTTGGTCAGTGCTATTGCGTGGAGTGGAATCATGGACCCTCAAAGTTAGTAGTATGAACCGACTGGAAGCATTCGAAATGTGGATGTACCGGAGAATGCTACGGATACCCTGGACGGATATGGTCAACACAAAGGTTCTTCAAAGAGCCAAAGTTGATAGAGAGTTGCTGACTATTATTAAAATCCGAAAGGTGTCCTACTTGGGTCATGTACTTAGAGGAACAAAGTACAAATTACTGCACCTGATCATCCAAGGCAAAATAGAGGGCCGAAGAGGTGTTGGCAGGAGGCAAATCTCTTAGCTCCGCAATATACGTGATTGGACTGGTATAAGGGGCGTTGGAGATCTTTTTCGGGCTGCCGGGGACAAAGATGTCTACTCTCAGGTGATATTCAACGTTGGGGGGACCTGACGATACTGAGTAGAATAAGGCAAGCGTTCTAGGGACAAAGACGACGTTAGCCGATTATGGCCGACAGTCTCTTTCTTAAACCTGATGTGTATTACTTACCGCCGGGTACTGTACCTACGTTACTAATAAAATTGCTCTCTCTTTCCGCATTGCGATCTAACGTGTTTTATTATTTATCAACAAATCATCCTCATCATCTCTTCCCTTAAGGACTAGTTTCTAAAAATTACTTACATCGCCATCTCCGATGGCACCAACGCCAGGTACCTTGATACCCCATTATGTATTTTGCCTTCTATTAAACACGTCACGAGTTATGGAAATTAATTCCTCTACACACCGGAATTGACGACGCGAACATGTTGAAAAGAAGGGCTAGGAGATTTAATTGTTGATGGCCACAGTTTTTTGTTTTAAAAACAAAAATAGATATCGCCGATGTCATAGGTATCTTTATACCCTCGAGTGCTAGGTGGAAAAGTGGCTGTGTCGTTCGAGGGGGGTAACACAGCACGGGGTTTGAACCGACGACTTTGCGCACGGAAGTCCAGTGTGTTACCGCGCGGCCATGCACCTCCTGTAAACACATTTTTTATTTGAACGTGGTGAGTCATAAAAAAATTCTTCTTTTTTTCCTTCCTCCTTTCATTTACCTTATTCCATCAATTTGGGGTGGGCTTCTTGGACATTTTTCTTCCATCTCTCAATATCGCCAACAACGCGGGGATAGTTCGAGTCACGCGGGGATATTTCGATTTCACTTTACAATAAAGACTCTTCTTGGGCGTCTCTCTGCGTCTATTTGGCAATTCCCAATCCATGACTGTCTTTTTAGCGTAGACTTTCCATCACCCAATTGCACGTGCCCATACCAGCGTAGTCATGCTTTCCAGGCTTTATCTACTATTAGCGTCACAAATTCGTTTGTTTCGAATCTTGTCTAATCGAGTGACCACTGCAGCATACACATCTCGGCGACAAAAAGCAGTTATTCCTCTTTTTTTCTTTAGAGGCCAACACTCGGCTCCATGCTCTAAAGCGTCATCTTCTGGGTGGTTCATGGGTTTCTCAGTGGTGAATGGGTTTCTCAGTGGTTAAGGGGTCTCTTGTTTGCTTTTCTTTTCTTATTTTCTTTCTTTTCTCTCTTTTCGCTGGTGGTGAATCGAGGATTGTGCATACGTGTCTGTGCGTCATTTCCTCATTAATTCTTTTAAAACTGCTTATCTATTTCAATGTATTACTGCCTAACTATTTCAATGTTGTCTCAACTAACTTACTTCCCATTTGTCATTATGTAAAATTTGGACTCCTTTGAGGCTTTTCTCTTCTTTTTTTTTTTCTCGTTCTTGCTGACAGTTAACCTGAGGTGGTATATGTGGGTTTACTTTTTATTTTGTTTTCTGCCATACGTTTTTGTTTTTCTTTTTTCTTTTTTATTATATTTATTCTTTAATCTAGATATGCGGGGGTGTGGGATGGAAGCCCCCTGATGACCTTGCGGTCGGGCTCGCCCTACATTGGTGGGGTGTATCTCGGCCGTGGGAATGTTTGTGGGATGAGCCCGGACCTTTTGGTGTATTCTCTCTTGAATGTATTTCTTTTCTTTTTTTTTTTATTTTTGTCATCTACTATATTTATTTTCTGTGTTTATTTTTTTTGTATATATTCCTGTTTCTACGTTTCTAAGGGTGTGGGCTGAAAAACATCTGGTGTCCCCGTGGCTGGGTTCGCCCTATATTGGTGGGGAGTATTTTGGCCGAGGGGATGCTATTAGATGAGCCCATACCTTTTGATAGCTTCTGTGTTTGATGTATTGTCTGCAATTTATGTGTTTTAGAAGTGTTATTCAGGTGTGATCTTGTACATGATATGTTGCTGTCAATAAACCTAATATTTATTTATTTATTTATGTAGTATAGCGGGTATGATCACTATATTGTAGATTTTGCCCTTAAGCTTTCTTGGTAGGCGTCTGTCACACAGAACCCTTATAGTGTCTCTTCATTTGTTCCAGCCAATTACAATTCAGTGTTTTTCGTCCAGGAGCACTTCTTCATCTGTTGTACTGATTGAGCGAAGATATTTGAATAAATATGTCCTTAGTACAATAGTTATTCGATCTGTTTTAAATTTTTTGTAACAATTTTTTTGTATAAATTAAAATTATTTATCTGACTGTGATTATGCAGATTATATTTTCAGGTTTAATCAATAGTCCAGCTTATTCATAACCCCATGAAAAGTATAATTAATTGTTCCAAAAGTTTTTGGAAGTTACGAGGTAATATGTAAATTGATTCAGTATTCCAACATCTTGAGACTTTTAGATGTATTCAAATCTGCCTTAAAACGTGGATTAGCAATTTAAATAAAGTAGATGATCATAGATCTATTTAAATATATGGGAAACGAAAGATTTGACAGTCAGACCATTTGGTTTGCCAAATAATGGTTGAAACATATTCTTTGATTAAAAATATTTCGATAAAAATACTACATATTTCAAAAGGTCTCATTTCGCAACTTCTGGAATATTTTTATGCACGTTCTTCAGTTATGATCCAAACTACCCTCTGTGAAAAAGGTTATCTATATATTTATTAATTTCCGACGTATTATAAAATGTGGAGTACTTACAGGATACAATAAAACGGAAAACATCCTTTCACACACTGACTAAATATTTCTGACTAATGCGGCCTGTGACGAAAGTTTTTTTTATGTTTGTATTTATAGATATTGATGATGAAATGAAAATATAACTTATTTTCGATGGTGGTGTAAGGATTACCGACCTCCTTAAATATTGTCAACATGCACGGTCAACGACCGATGAATCAACCTTTGAATATGTACAAAGATCACATACCAGAACGTCAATACTGTTTACACGAAAATAATATTTACGTCGCATTCCACGGTAGAAAGAGAGCGCATCGCGTGTCTCACCGTTTCGGCAATAAATACTCTACCCACTATATCATTGGCAACGTCTGCGACCACCTCGGAACGCACAGGAGTGAGATCAAGATATACCGCGGACGTATTCACGCGCCCCGTTCTGAAATTCTATATATACCTACTTATTGATGAATAAAGGGCACTTGTTATTATTCACTTGACCATTCATCGCTGTTTACTTTTTATTGATTATTCACTCCTGAATCGACGTATTTTATTTTAAATACAAAACAAATCAAAATCATCACGACGTATCAAATTAAGCATCCCGCTAAAGTGGTATAAATTATTTTTGCTTTAATCTCTCGTACCACACTAGATTGTTCAATTTCATGTATCATCTCTCCAGACCTACATAAACAAGGAACTAACAGGCTTAGAAGAGAGCCACTGATTTGAAGCGAAATAAAATCTCAAAAGTTGGCCTAATTTGGATACATTCTCCAAGTTTCTGAAGACTGCATGCCCAAAATTATATTTGAAGTGAAGCAACGTGTGAAAAAGCTACAAAGTAGACCAAAACAGTGGCTTCAGGATAATGTATCTCAGGATTTTAGAAGAGATGGATTATTTTCTTTATTCAAACTTGTGGCCTGTTATCATTAACAATGCTAATCTTGAGATGTTGACTCCCAGCTATCTTTCCATATTTTTGGAGGTCTTCCTGTAGGACGACTGCCAGTGGGTATTTTATGCATTGCAATGTAGAAAACTTTTGCGCTACCCATTTGCTTTCCATGACCTCACACGTATCTTCTACAGTTTCTACCCCATCTGAAAATATTATCTTTTTCACATATTTCTCGGATGCTGGAGTTCCTAACTCTATCTTTAATTGTTGAGCCTGCAATTACTCTGAGGGTTTTTATTTCATTAGTTCTGATAATACTTTTCGTTTTTTTTTTGTATCTGCTATAGACTTTATTCCATAAGTCATCATTTACATGACTCACAATTATTTTGTGAATTTGGACCTTCCTGTCTGTTCCAACGTATTTATTTATCACGTTCCAGCCTCTTCAAAATGTTTATCTTAGATTATTTTTTAATCTGCGAAAGTATGATTATATCACAGCCATATTATACCTGAACATAGCCAATTTACATCTCAAATCCATTCTCTGGCACTACCATCGAGAGGAGGGGAAGATGCAGACTCAGCAGACACACATGACACGCATGGCAACTAATGAAATGTTCACCATCCCTAGAGTTAAAACCTCTTTTGCCCAAAGGCAATATGCTTATTTGGCTCCCATTACATACAATGGCGTGCCGACTTCAATAAAGGTAAAGGTAGGAAAACCATTTAGACAGTCGATCGGAGCGTGGTTGTTATTGCGACAGGATTTTGAGTACTTGGGCTTTCAGGATGAATGACGAGTGGAGGGGATTTGTGTGAGATTTGTGATTGTGTGCGGTATAGTGTGGGATGAATATTTTTGGTCTTTCTGGAGTGATGATGTGTGAGGAGTTGAATTTCGCAAGATGTTTCCAGTTGTAGTTGAGTGTCACTGTTTGTCAGGTTGATGAGAGCGTGCAACGGGGTTTTGTTTTTGTGTAGTCAAAAATCGGAAAGAAGTATCGATTTATTTTTTTCATGCTAAATATCCTCAGTGAGATACAGGCAAAAGCCTAGTTTACTGGGGATACGACAAATAAAAGGCAACAAACCCAGATCCATTAAATTTGTATGTCCAAATCAAATTGTCTGTTGTTTTTCTCAAATTGTGTATATTTTTTGTCATGTGTAATAATAAATAAATAAATAAATAAATCACTTCTTACCAGAAGGCACTGAATTGGTTAAACATGAAGAATAGACGCCGAATTCACATACCATATCTATTGTTTAATATCATTTACTGTCCCGCTTATCATCCCCTTTTATCAAGCTGAAAATTTTCAGCGTCTTTCCGATTATAAACTTGCGTTACGCTCAAACAGATATTGTCTATCGGTCTTCCCAGTTCATCGCTCTTCTTTTTTTACGTCGTGCTTTACTGTCCATGCAGTGCGAATCTGGAACTAGTTATAAACCAATGTTAGACTCGTTTCGTTCTTAGCATGCTTTAAGAAGTGACTGAAAAACTTAATTTCTTGTCAGTAATATAACGTGTTTCATTCCTCATTTTTCCTTCCTCTCTCTCTCCATCATCTCATCATTTAGATTGATGATGTCTAAATTTAACATTTGATATTTATATGTTCATAAATTTCATAAAGATCAATAACATTTAAACGTTTTTTGTGACCATCTGACTTGCTTTATTTACTTTTGCCTGGTTAGTTGGAAGATATAGAATATATATCATCATCATCATCATCAATGGCACTACAGCCCATTGTGGGCCCCGGCCTCCTCCAGCAGTCGTTGCCATTCCCCCCTATCCTGGGATGCACTCCTCCAGCCCCTGATGCCAATCACGTTTGCATCATTCTGCACCCCATCCATCCACCTAAGCTTTGGTCTGCCCACGCTACGTCTTCCTTGGGGCTTGGAAAAGAGTACTTTGTTAGGCATTTCCTCTTCTCCCATTCTTGCTACATGCCCCGCCCAACGTAGCCTCCCAATTTTGATGTATTTTATAATGTTGGGCTCTTTGTATATGCTGTATAACTCCTCATTATATCTCACTCTCCAAGATCCATTTTCCTGTATGGGTCCGAATATTTTTCTGAGTATTTTTCTTTCAAATATAGAATATATATGCCTGCCAATAATTCAGCCGGATTGTTTTCTTTACAATGAAGCGTTAATAAATAAATATTTCTTTTTCCAGAAATATATTTTAGATGTTTTGAGACATCAGTTTCTACGTTTACTAGCCCTTTTGGTTTCGTATGGAAGTCTTGAAGCTGATTATTTTACGATGATTCGCTCGGAAAGACACACTTCTCAGAAGATCTGAATGAGAGGGTGTTTCATTTGAATTTTAAGTTCCATTTGAACCATCTGCCTTTGTTGTACTGACTCCTCATAGTTCATTGTTGAACCGGTCAAACTCCCGATCCAGCTTAGACTGCAACTCTTCGATGGTTTAACACCTTATGTCACAGACGCACTGAGACGACAAAGCCATCCACAGAGCTTGAAATGTCCTGGAAGGAATCATTGTATTCTCTTTATGAATAGAAATATGTTGATTTCTATCTACGTATACAACATTGATACTCGGTCGAGGTCGAGTTTGTGAACTGAGGGCCTCGTCAGTTCACAAACAGGAGCACCGCGTCTGCACGCGGTGCTCCTGTTTGTGAACTGAGTCATCCCAACTGAAGTAACTGAAGCAGATTCATTTGGTGTCTCTGGAAGAGAGGCAAAACATGTGAATGAAAGGGGTAAAAATGAAGGCAGTGGTAAAAAAGTAATAAAAACTAACGGAAGTGAATAAGGACATAGGGTTTTACAGGTAAAAGGATTTAGAACCTACGGCATCTCTTTTTATTTTAATTGATGGTATGTAATTTACATTTATTCTTGTTATTACTAATATTCATAAATTTCGTACAAATCTTGAATTATTTGAATATTTTTTGTGTCCGTAACTTTATTTAATTTTGTCTGGTTAGTTGGAGTAAATTACAAAGTTAAACAATAATGTGGTACGTCAATAATAAAAAAGGGTTTAATAATAAAAATTCTAAGTTTTATTTCCGAATATTTACAGGAATACGCATTAGTAGTAAATTTTAAGTTTTTCACACCCTGTGTTTTGGTCGAGAATGGTAACGCGAGCTCGTCAAATTATTTTTCCAAGTTTTCCACATGAACAAATCGAGCCTTTGAGCCGCCACCACTGTAGATCTCAACACATATAATACACTTACTTGTATATATACAGACAATAAACGCTGAAATCGCACTGAAATTTCAATCAGACAGTTCGTCTGTATTTACCTCATGTACGTATTTTCTCGTAAGTTTAGATGAAATATTTAATTTGTTAATGAGAACACTTAAAAATTACAATATATTCATTTTTATTTTATGATAAAGACATATATAATCATAACAAATCTACAATTAAAAGATATATTGGACATCAGGAAAAACATGAAGATCATTTGAAAAGAGATACCGTAAACACAAATCCTCTACGGAAAGTAAACTTACTCAAACTTACTCAATCCGGAGTTTACAAATTACAATGTAATGATTGTTCATATTTTTATATTGGCAAGACGAAAGAAAATTATGAAAAACGAGTTAAGGAACATTTAAGATGCCTGAATAACAATAATTTTTCAGAGTTCGCTAACCACCTAATTGAAAACAACCATTCGTTCGATATTAATCGTGGTTTGAGGATTCTACATATAAACCGAGGGGGGTTGCATCTTGACAATTTGGAAATTCTCGAGATTAAAAAATCTATAAAATTAAGTTTAAAAATCATCAATTACCAAACCAATTTTCATAATAGCCCTCTGCTTAAAATGTTCCCAATTTAAAATCCCCCCCTGTCTTAAAGATTCACATTCACTTTCATATATTTTTTCCCCGCCCCATTCCCCATTGTATTACATCTCTCCCCACTTCACTCCTCTACCTCACCTCTTTTATATTAGGTTATTTACACTTGTACAGAATATATTTTAGCAATTTAGTTTATATTCACCTGACGAAAAAGACGGTGGTCTTCGAAACTAGTTGTGAACCTAAATTAAACCTGTGGTGAACACAAAAATATAAAATAAGTTTTTTATTTTACGTATTTTTTCCTTTTATGTAAAAAATGGCACCACAAAGTGAAACTATAGTCTTTCCGAAGATTCAAGAAACAAATCCTCTAATTTATTCTGAAATGGCTGATCAGTGTCACTGAAAACCATACATTTTTTATCGATGATGCCAAATTTTTACATATCAGTGGTAACGGAAATAAATTGGATAGATTAGAGACCCTAGAAATTTTTAAGCCAGTGCATCGGGGTACACATCTGGCAAACACATATATTCAAAGAATCTCGCCGCTGCTCGCTGAGGTTGTCTCCTCCCTCACTCCACCCACGGTTCCCAACCCGAATGTTTACCGTTAGAAGCGTGTATATCGGTACTTGTTCGAATATAATTCAGTCTTGTTTGTGCTCCTCTGATGATGTGGTGAAAGCTTTGAAACCGGTAGGGTTATACCGTTACGAAAAAGTGGAATAAACAGTGTTTGATAAAAACAAATTACGATATACATTTTAGTAATTATATATTAAAATAACACATTTTCTTTTTCCTCCATCATGTTAAATATCAAAGATAATATATCGTATACCTGCAGGCTAACTAACTAGAAATTCATGTTTAAAGTTCACCAGCTTATCAAATATTCTCATCACCGAAAATAAATATACAAGATTTAACTTTCCAGCTAGTGTTACTCAGGGAGTGAGACAGGGATGTTCGATGTCACCGACATTGTTCAATTGTTATATATAACAGGCTATCGACGAGATAAGGGAGGAGATGAGAGATTGGCCCAGCGTGAGGATCCAGGGGAGAAAGATTGACATGATAAAGTATGCCGACGATATTGCACTGCTTGCGGAGACGGAACAGGAATTGAACGAGGCCTTAAGAAAGATGGAAAATGTTTTGTCATCCGATTACAATATGAAAATAAACAAAGGCAAAACAAAATGTATGGTTGCTGGAAGAGAGGAGGGGACCGCGAGTGCTGTTCTGGGTGGCGTCAGTGTTGAGCAAGTGAAGGAGTTTGTTTACTTAGGTAGCAGAGTATCCCAAGATGGCCGATCAAAGGCTGAAATAATAAGTAGGATCCAATAGGCAAGAGTTGCTTTTAACAAGAAATCCAAGATATTTGAATCTCCTAACATCGATATCAATGTTAGGAAGAATTTAGTGAACACTCTTGTCTGTAGTGTGCTGCTGTATGGCTGCGAGACGTGGACCATCAGCCAGAGCGAGTCCGGGCGTCTGGCAGCCTTTGAGATGTGGTGCTACAGGCGCATGGCCAGGGTCCATTGGTCAGATCACATCCGAAACGACGATGTATTGAGCGGGGCTGGAGAAACAAGGCAACTCCTAAATAGAGTTGCCCAACAACGATCCAGTTGGATAGGCCATAACATCAGGTACCCGGGCCTGCTCCTTACCATCGTCAAGGGAATGATTGAGGGCAATAACCATATAGGCCACCCTAGATATATCTACATGGACCAGGTGATCCAGGATGTGCGCTGTGGCAGCTACCAGGAGATGAAGAGACTGACGGATGACAGAGATGAGTGGAAGGATCGAGTGCTTGGTGCAGACCAATCCTAGGATTATAACCCAGAAGAAAAAAACTTTCCAATTAAAGAACAATAGATGCAACATGTCAAAAGCGATCACACTCAGTATTAGTATACGGTGCAAAAACTTTAAGCATTCTGATTAATTTGTTTGCTTGTTTTCGTAAAATGTTGGTATAAATTTATTAGACAGTTAAATTACTACGTTATAAAAAACACTGTATTATTTTAATTATAAAAACACAAAAACAACTTTAAATTGTATTATTAAAATTATAAAAAGTTAAGGCTCGTTAATGAGAAGAAAAAAGGTGTCTATTTTATCATATAAATTCGAGTTAACATGACTAAGAAATTCGTTTCAAAAATTTAAATCAGTGTGAGGTTACTATGTTGTATGCGTACATTATTTATGAATTTTGTGCAAGTAAACAATATTTATTTTTTTGCGACATTGTAACTTCCTTTTTTTCACTTTTGTCTGGTTGGTTGGAAGGGATGATTGTGGCCTGGCTATAAACCCGCCAATAAGCCCGCCAATAAGCCCGCCAATAATCCCGCCAATAATCCCGCCAATAAGCCCGTCAATAAGCCCGTCAATAAGCCCGTCAATAAACCCGTCAATAAGCCCGTCAGCCCGAGTAAATAAACATTATCTTCAGTTTTTTCTGGCTTATTATTACTTTAATGACTGTTAAGCTGTTTATTTAAAAAAACAATTTTGTATAATAATGCTGCCTGTGGTTAACAATAACTAATAATTTTTCAGTTGAATTAAAATGAACTGGTTGAATGTTAGAAAAAGACGCCAAATTCACATACTGTCTCTATTGTATAACATCCTTAACTGTCCCGCCCCCCCCTCTTATTTCGCCGAAAATTTTCAGCGTCTTTCCAATCATGGATTAGCGCTACGCTCAAACAGAGATTGCTTATTGGCCTTTCCAGTTCACCGCTCCTCTTTCTTTACGTCGTCCTTTACTGTCCATGCAGTGAGACTCTGGAATCAGTTACAAACCAATATAAGACTCGCTCCGTCCTTGGCATGCTTTAAGAAGCAACTGAAAAAATCTCTTAATTTCTAGTCAGTAAAATAACGTGTTTCATTCCTGATTTTTCCTTTCCTCTCCACCATCCCTTTCTTTCCTTTTGATTGATGATATCTCACTTTATATGAAAAATAATGTTTGGGTGATTGTCCGTCTTTGTGGGGTTCGTGGGCTTGTGCTCACGTATGTGTTTATGGATTTCGTGGGGATGGATAGTCATTTGAATGATTTATGCGACCATGTAACTTGATTCATTTACTTTTGTCTGGTTGGTTGAAAGAGATTGCCACCGGACAATAAGCCCGCCAGATTGTATTGCAATAAAAGTGTTAAATAAAAATAAATAAATGTTGTTGTCAGCAAACAACAGTCGTCGAGTAAATTTTGATTTCTAAATTTTCTCTGTTTAAAATAAAATATAAAATATCTCCAAGTCCTCTTAAATATAGCACCTTTGACTCAAAAATGATTTTTTTTATCTTCGTCTCTTTTCTATCTCCATTAAAGAAGGTGAACGTCTTTATTTTGTTCCGTCTGCAAATAGACAGAAGTCGTCCGTCCTCTATTTACCCTTATTGGTTGGAACCTACTTCTGGCGCCACTATGGCTGCCTGTCCACGCGCGGGAAATCTATTGCCGTCCAATAGCAGTGAAAAAACGATAAAAAATATCGCGAAAATAGAATAAGAAACCAAATATCTATGGTTTATGAGAACAACCAGAGATATTTTGATAAAAAAAGTTCGTTTGACAGAAAATAACTTGACTTTTTTATGATATCGTTCCTTTATAAGATGTTGCTAAGAAAAACCATAAATTTTGAGTTTTTTGTTTTTATTCTGAATAATTTGTTTTTACCTGATCTTTAGTTTTCAAAGAAATGATAGAGAGAGAGGTATATAACAGGGTGGGTTTGTTTTCAGAAAGCTGAAAATATTTTACTAAACTCAATATTAAAGTTTCCTACTATATAGTTAGGAGTTTTTAAAAAATGTTTCATGTCTATAATGACATACGGCTGTTAGCAAGGTACGATAACTTAAAAATTAACTCAGATTTTGAAGTTATACAACGAGTAAATATAGAAATTTAAATTACTGAAGTAAATAAAAGGTTTGCTGATAGTAACAAAGTATGGTTACACATGTCCTGAAATAAGGCATTAATGAAAAGAAAATTCATTTGAAAAATAAGTAATCTGGGCTTATTTCGTAACATTCTCCAAATCAAGATACACCCCTACCAATAAGAGGGCGAGCCCAGCAGCGAGGATGTTTAATGTTTTTTTAGTCTATATTTAGTGTTACTTGGTATGTTACTTGGATGTTACAGAGGAACAGCTGGACAAATTACAGCGTCTTCAAAATGTGTGCCTAAGATTCATTTTCAACCTACGTAAGTACGATCATATAACTTCATACCAGAAGGCATTGAACTGGTTGAATGTAAGAAATAGACGCCAAATTCACATACTGTCTCTATTGTACATATAATATCCTTAACTGTCCCGCCGCACCCTCTTATCTCGCTGAAAATTTTCAGCGTCTTTCCAATCATGGATTAGCGCTACCTACACTCAAACAGAGACTGTTTGTTGGCCTTTCCAGTTCACCGCTCCTCTTTATTTACGTCGTCCTTTACTGTCCATGCAGTGAGACTCTGGACTCAGTTACAAACCAATATAAGACTCGCTCCGTCCTTGGCATGCTTTAAGAAGCGACGGAAAAAACTCTTAATTTCTAGTCAGTAAAATAACGTGTTTTATTCCTGATTTTTCTTTTCCTTTCCTCTCCACCATCTCTTCCTTTCCTTTTGGTTGATGATATCTCACTTTATATGAAAAAGAATGTTCGGGTGATGGTCCGTCTTTGTGGAGTTCGTGGCCATGTTCTCACGTATATGTTTATGAATTTCGTGGGGATGGATAGTCATTTGAATGATTTATGCGACCACGTAACTTGCTTCATTTACTTTTGTTTGTTTGGTTGGAAGAGATTTCCGCCTGGCAATAAGCCCGCCAGATTGTATTGAAATAAAAGTGTTAAATAAATAAATTTAGTGGTAACGTCATTTCATTTTTGATAATATAAGTCTACATTCCTTCTTACTATAATTCTAACTTTGTTAATATAATTCCATTGTACATTACATTTTTAGCATAATTCCACCTTTTGTTAAAATAATTCTGTACTCAATGGTAGTATTTTTCCACCTTTATAACACGTATTTCGATATCTTTCGCTTCTCAATATCTTAAATGTGTTAATATTATTACTTCAAAGCAGATGATATGATCGCTTTTAAATCTCATCCTAGATAAGTTCATTAAAAAAGAAAGGCACCGATCAAAACTAAGAGATTTAAGTGAAGATAGTACCACCAGGCTAAGAAGATAGTACCACCAGGCTAAGAAGATAGTACCACCAGGCTAAGAAGATAGTACTACCAGGCTAAGAAGATAGAACCACCAGGCTAAGAAGGTAATCACTGTATCATTAAAATAAAAAGTGTATTCTGATGGACTCAAATATTGTATTATCATCATTACACACTTTCTGTCCATTGCACTCGTATGTTACTCATGAACATGTGGAATGGAAATACCAAAAAAATAACAGAATGGAAGATATACATACTATCACGCCATTTCAATGTCGGGGTAGACAAAAAGGACAGAGCGTCAGACTTTCTTATCTCAACACATATCCTTAGCCTCTTCTATATTCCTAGACCTTCACATACAGCTTCCACGATTTCTATGATTTTCTAGGTTTCTTTCTTTTAGAATATCATTCACTTGATCCAATCATACTTTTATTGGTCTTCCTCTCACACGCCTTTCAGTCACATTTGCACTATGTATCTGTTTTGATACTTTTTTCCATTCATTACTTTAAACCATATCAGCGTGCTTTTCTTCACCGTATTTAACACATCAGCCTTAATTTCACATTCATCCCTTATAACTTTCTGCCAATTGTATGGTACCCTTCAACATATATAATTTAAACACAAAAAAAATATTAACAGGATGGAAGATGAAAGTAAATATCAATACAGTGGATACTTTTTATCGAAATGTTGAATATCTTTTATCAAAATGAATTCGCGGCACATACTTTTCCAAACATTTGCTCAATGTATTTATCATGCAAATGAGAAACTGCAATTCATTTTCATGAGGCCAAATTATAGCCAAATGGGCAACATGTGCAGTTTGGCATACTGGGTAGTATTTGCACAATAAACGGATCATTATAGAGGTAATTTTGTATTAAAACCATCTTCATTAACTGCATTATCAAAATTTGTTTACTTAAATTATGCAATTCACTGTTTAATTTTGTTGATAGGATTTTAATGTGAAATATTGACCATAGAATAAGTGTGGGATGGATGAAATTCAGATCGGTAACGGAAGTCTTGTGTGACCCAAAAATGCCTATAAAACTAAAAAGAAAGGTATACCAAACTGTCGTTAGACCCGCAATTATGTATGGCTCAGAATGCTAGACTATGTACAGCTCCTGCTCGAGGCAACTTGAAACAGCAGAAATGCGAATGCTTAGGTGGTCGGCAGGAGTATCACTGAAAGATAAAATTAAAAAATTAAAAGCTCACGCATTCGTGGTAGCCTGGGAGTCACTGACATAAATAGTAAGCGGGAAGAGCGACAGCTGAGATGGTACGGGCACATAAGACGGAGACCACCAGACCATACTGTAAACCAGGCGATCTCTGTGGATCTTCCTAGAAAGCCGTCCAGAGGAAGATCAAAGAATTCCTGGATGACTCAATGCTCCAAAATCTTACAGAGAAACGGCCTAGATGAAAGCGACACTCAGAACCGAAGAATATACAGCCTGAGAACGAGAAGAGCCAACCCCAACAGCCTGTCTAGGCAATGAGTTGGGCCAGTGCCAGAAAGAAGAAGAGATTTTAATTTGAAATATTAAATTAAATGTTGACCATGAATATTTATTTAGTAATCCGTGAAAATACGAGAATGTGAAAAATGAAATATAAGGAGCAGGTTGAAGAAATTTCGCATGTTGGCAGCATTTTCACAACATATCACCGCATGAAGTACGATATTTGAAAAATAAGCTATTCTACCGAGAAGCTCATAAATGAGCATCGTGACTTCCATAATAGCTGATCATGGTAGTGATCTTGGAGCGATAACTCCCATGATAAGCTATTATGGGAGCGGCGTTTAGAGAGAAAATTATCCTCAAGGGCGCTTTAATTCGATACTCAAATCGAGTTTTATTGACAGTTTAACAATGTCACAAAATAAATATATATAAATAATTGAGTGTAAGGATATAATTGGTGTGGCTGTGACCAGCGGCGGCCGGTCTATATGTGCGCTGGTGCGCTGAACCGGAGAAATAATTTGCAATAATTAAATTATATATTCGCAAACATGACTTCCAAAAATGTAAAATTTTTGTATAGATTGACAAATACTCGTAGTACGAGTATTTTTAATTGAATGAAAATTCATAAAAAATTTAAATAAAATTTTTAAAAATATTCTTTTCAAATTGACCGGCCAAGTTTGCCAATACTACCGGAGCGATCTCCAATACGCACCGAACTGAAACGCAAATTCATATAGGGCAGACAGAGATGTACAGTAAACCGTGAGACAGCGATATTTCATATTCGCTCAGCGCCTCGAGATGCGTTGGTGCTCAGCCCACCAGTGCATCTCGGGAACGGCCGCCGCTGGCTGTGACCAATAAATAAGGTACTTTTTCGCACCTGTATATGTTCAGAAAAAACATATTTTGTAAAAACCACAGAAAAGTTACTAATGAAAGACAAACTACAAAGAAACCATTGTAGATCTTCGGCTTGAGGTGTAGCGTTGTGTATGAGTATAGCGTTCATATAACACCATAAATGTTGATAAAATCTTCAAAAAAGACTTGTCTTTAAGTGCTTTTTAATGCTACTCACGTCACCCACATAACTAACATTTAGAGGCATATTATTCCCGCCTCAAAATCAGCAACGACAAAAGCTCTGTCAAAATACTGCAACCTATTGGGTTTATTTGGAACAATACATTTATTACATGATGAAAAAATCCACCTCAAAGTTCTACTCCTATTTGGAACATCACAACAAACAATACATTTATTACGTGATGAAAAAATCCACCTCAAAGTTCTACTCCTATTTGGAACATCACAACAAACAATACATTTATTACATGATGAAAAAATCCACCTTAAAGTTCTACTCCTATTTGGAACATCACAACAAACAATACATTTATTACATGATGAAAAAATCCACCTCAAAGTTCTACTCCTATTTGCAACATCCTTGAAGATATTTTTGTTTGTATAACTAAGTCATTTCACAGGGAAGCATACTTCGTAAGTAGTTTAGTGAATTGTCCCTGTTGTAATAATGCTATATTAAAATTTAATAATTATCATTTTTCATTTTATTTGATGAAATTGGGTTAAACCTGTTTCAAATGTAATATACAATTTAAAAAAAAAATTGTTCTTTAATTATTACAATTTTAATTTATCTTACAACTGTCCTTTCTATTTTCTCTTCCTTGCTGTTTATATTTCCACTCCAAAGAGTGCTACAGAGAAAACCAAAGTTTTCACTTGTTAATTTTGGTGTTGAGAAGTATACATACGGACCAACGAGCTGTATATGAGAATAAGAAATGAAATATTTCCGAGAAATTCATAACATTTTCTGACATCAGATGTATATTGCAAATTAGGGAAGAAGAAAATGTGTCAGGACACGTGGTAAGGATGAAAGATATAAAAAAATATAAGCAAATGAGGTCCCATTATTTCTACTCGGATATTCTGATGGGGATATACTAGTATCCCTCGTGTTTTGCAATTGTATGACATTTTTTTTCACACAGGGGGGATTTTTATTTTAAAGCAGAAAAGTTAGAAGATATATAACTAAGATTGACGAAGGTGAAAAAGAAATAAATTGTTTTCAATAGAATATATATTCGTGTATTGGTATCCACGTTGACATGCGAAATAAAACGTGGACTTCGCAAAAAGGATTTAAGTAATATTGATGCTGTGAAGATTCGTGTACTATTGATGTGGGGATGTGTGCAAGAAGGCAGAATGAAAATATAAAAAAATAATGCATGGATAAAATTGACGTTTTAAGCAAGATAAAGAAAGGAGCTTTAAGATGGTTTGGATATGTCGAGAGAATGAATGATAAAAGAATATGTTATTAATAGTTAAGAAATTAACGCTGTGGAGGTTTAAAGTCATTGTTATTTGCTTATTCTAGCAGTGTTTATTCCACTTTGTATAAGGGTATAACTCGACTCGCACGGGCATGGAGCACAAACAATACTCTTGTTTGTGTTCCCCTGATGATGACGTGCAAACCTTGAAACCGGAAGGGTTATACCGTTATATAAACAGTATTGGACTAAACAAATTACAATATTTCAAATGTTAAAAAATTGACATATTCTAACATTTCATAATGTAACGAAACAACACGTCTTTTCTCAGTTTATGGTGACATCTTACTAAGGTTACAGGTATCAAATTACAATTATGAAAGAATGATTAATCGAGCATGAAATGAGTGCGTGAAACAGGAAGCTGAGGAAAACGTGGCATCACTAAATGAACTAGATATTCAAAGAAAGTCAACTGAGAAGTATGAATAAAAGGCGATTGTGCAAGACGAGATTTATAAATATGGAAGTCGCGAAAATTGTGCGCTTAGACAGAAAAGTTTATCAGAAATAAACTTATGGATAAAATTTATATTTTGCGTAAGAATAATAATGACAACACATGATAATGTGTATTTAATGGAAAAGGCAAAAATGGAATACTTAGCAACAGTGGTGTGTATAAACTTTTATGTGCTGACTGTGATAATTTCTATATAGGAAAGACAGGAAGATCTTTTGAAAAGAGATTTCGTGAACACAAATCCGCCTTAAGAAATCCTCTAATTTATTCTGAATTGGCTAATCATTGTCACCGTGAAAAACCATACTTTTTCTATCGATGATGCCAAATTCTTACATATCAGTAGTAACGGAAATAAATTGGACAGATTAGAGGCCCTAGAAATTTCTAAGTCAGTACACCGATCCGAACATCTGTTGAACAGTTATTTCCCAAAAATCTCTCCGCTCTTGGCCGAAATTGTCCCATGCCTCCCTCATCCCTCAGCCCCCAACCGTTGAAGCGTGTATATCGGTACCAGTTCGAACAGCATTTAGTCTTGTTTGCGCTCCCCTGAAGATGAGGTGAAAGCCTTGAAACCGGTAGGGTTATACCGTCACAAAAAAGTGGAATAAACAGTGTTTGATAAAAATAAATTACAAATAATGTGTTGGTACGGTGAAGTGAAACTGGACTCGGTAAAAGAGAGATAAGAGTAAGAATGCTGTAGAGATGCGTGAACTAAGAAAACTTTGTGGACTGTCAATGTATGAAAAGAGACGGAATGAAGACATCATAAATGCATTCACGGATTAACTAGATGTTTTAAGATGGATGATAAAAGAAGAATTAAGATAGTTTATGGTAGGCATGTGTACAGAATTACTTATGAAATAATGACTAAACTAGCATATAAGTCAAAAGCGTAAGGTGTCTTTGGAAGAGGTTTTCGTGTTGAGCGTTTTTTGTTTCGTGTTAAGCGTTTTTTGTTTCGAGTATAATGTAAGTAAATGTATTAAATTACATTGAATTTTGTGGGGAACAGAATATCATTACATGTCAACCAATTTTTCATGCTAAGCTTTTTCGTATTAAGCGACTTCCTCTGTATCTGAATTTTGTAATTTTGCTCAAGTGCTCAAATAATTAATGCGTTTCTGGTCATGTAATGTACGAGTATAATAGGCTATGCAGTAATCGAGTAAGGGAAAACTGTTCATTAAATACTTTTGTTATACGAATAAATATGATCTTGAACCGATGTGTAAATATAGACAATTAATTAATAAATAAATTCCCATTATCCATTGATGGAACATGGAATTCGTCATGACGAGTTTAATAGAAAATACTGTACTAAGTAGAGGGTTAATGGAATTTATTACTACTGCCACTAGATATCACTATGTAAGCCTGTTTTTGATAGGCATATCTTGTTGCACATATTTGACAACGATCTCCAGTACTTGCAACTTGTCTGTGTCTTCTCTCTCCTTTGGGTCCCTGATAACTAGTAACAGTTATACTCCATTTACCTCAATCTATCGCTGTGTGCTGTCAGTTTTCCTGAGCATTTTATATTCTTGAGTGCATAACGTAACACGCTTTATATCTTTTGCGCTGCATTTCGTGCTTCATTCTGCCCTCTATCAATTCCAGCATCAACGCAGACTAATATGCGACACCAGAATTACGATGCTTCAGCAGTGAGACAATACATTGTGAAAGACTGACAAAACAAACATCACTGTCTGAAGAGAATGGAGTACAAGGTAGAAGTTTGCTAAGAAAGAAATATTCAGAAGTCAAGAGAAAAATAAAATTTGAGTGAAAGTTGGGTAGTGATTGTTACACTCCCTTGGTCATTGGCGTGAAAAAGCGACAGAAATAAACTTTCAATTTTGAGTCAATAATGTAACGTGAATTGTTCCCACTTTCATTTTCCTCTCTATCATCCGTTCTTTCTTCCTATGATTGATGATATTTCGCTTTTATTTTTACTATGTACATTCTTCCTGAATCTTATAAATTAAATAATATTTGCGAACATGTTGCTTTCTTTATTTATTTTTGTCTGGTTGGGTGAAATATATTTGCACCTGCCAATAAGTCCGTCAAATTGCTAAACAAGCAGGGCTATCTTAAAGTGCTTCTTAAAGATGTACACGTCACACATATCTCTACCACTTAAAGGTAGATCACTCCATACCATAGGACTAGCAACGGCAAAACCCTGTCATAATATCCCGCCCTATTGTATCGATACAGAACAATTTATTTATTTGACGAAGATGAAATCCACTTACTAAGTTGAACCCCTCAAACCTTCATTTTTATTCATAGTACAGACATGCTCTTCAGTACGAGTATAGTGACAAAAAAACTCATTCGTATACCATCACATAACATATCATTTTAATCCTCATTTGCGGTCCATTTGGCACAGTATTTTCTTTGTTACACAAAATAAAGATTCATCAACCTTTAAAATACATATTTATGTGAAATATGGTATTAAAAATTTATTGTTTTGCATTCAGAACCCAACAAACCGGGCAATAGCCCGTGTCTTGTTAGATGTCCTTAATTAAAAACCCACTCAATTTATTTTCAAAGCAATTCCTTCCTATTTACGAGTATTTCATCATTATTTTGAAGTGTTTTATTTTATTTTTTCTAAAATAAAATCTTACAAGTTGAGATAAATCACTTTCTGCTTTATACAGCAGTTTCAGTGTAGGTCATGTTCCTTAATATTAAGGTAATGACGTAGAAGGAGTTGAGAGAAAACTTACTTTTTTATAATTTGAAACTTAAAAAGATAAATTGATAATTTAGAAAAGATTCACAAGTCCTTGTATCACAGCATCCCAGTGGGATTCCAGAGCTTTTGAAGGCTGTTTCAAATTAAAGCTATACCTTGGACACCCCTGTAATGGGAAATCTAATTGGTACACAGCTGTTCTTTCCGGCGTTAACTAGAGACTTGAGAAGAAAATTGTCTTATGGGTTTTTCAAAAAGTCTAACTGGATCTTACCCTACTTGGAACGGATCGGACTCTTACCCTTCTTGATCGAACAAAAATAACCCGCATTTGAGATAATACAGTACAAACAAGTGGATGTATTGGCATGTGACAATCTCTTCCATGCCTTTAATGAAAACTTTACTTGAAGACTTTTTTGAATTAAATTAGGTAGCAACAGAACTCGACTTCATAATCTAAGAGCTGAAAGACAAACGTCTCAAGGCCCGTTTTCACGGTTCATATTTAGTTAACCGATTAAAGTTGATCAACACAAGTTGATTGAAATTTGTATTGAGAACCTTTGTTTCAATATAGTTGATCAACTTTTTAGTTGATCAAGAAAAGATTGACCCAGTCAAACTTTATCGTTCAAGTTATGAGTCATCCGCAATTTGCTTTCAAGTTGAAACCTGTCTTGAAACGTGTGAACATGTGAATTCAAGTTGATTGTCAAGTTCGCTTTCAACTCGATAAATATAAAAATAAAGATGCAAGAGAAAATGCTTTCGACGCCATTTTTAACTGAATTAAATTGAAACTGTTTATTGAATCAGTTTCCATTGAAACGTGTGCACAAAAACTGATTAAAATCGTATTCAACTTTTGTTGATCAACTTTAATCGGTTAAACTTGAACGGTTAGAACGGGCCTGCATTCAACTTTTGTTGATCAACTATAATCGGTCAATTAAACTTGAACAGTGAGAACGCGCCTTCAATACAGATTTCATTCAACTTTAATCGGTTAACTAAACTTGAACCATGAGAGAGGGCCTGTATTCAACTTTCGTTGATCAACTATAATCGGCCAATTAAACTTGAACCGTGAGAACGCACCTTCACGTCAGATTTCATTCAACTTTTGTTGGTCAACTTTAATCGGTCAACTAAACTTGAACCGTGAGAACGGGCCTGTATTCAACTTTTGTTGATCAACTAAAATCGGTCAATTAAACTTGAACCGTGAGAACGCGCCTTCATTGCAGATTTCATTCAACTTTTGTTGGTCAACTTTAATTGGTCAACTAAACTTGAACCGTGAGAACGCACCATTTCCAACTAAGCTACGGATATCATCATTGTTGTAATATTGTGACCAATAGTCAGCCAGTACATTCGTTATTCGTTGTTGATAGTCAGTTTTAAATTTTGCGTTCAGACATAATTGTAACATACCTGAATTTATTAAGTGACGTTTTTATAATAGTTACAATTTATAAATTAAAAAAACAGAGAAAGATATGGTACATTCTCAATATGTCCGTATTGGTGATGCAGATATATTAAAGACTGTAGCTGAGAGATAGCACTGTATTTAGCCTCATGAATCAAGCCTTTGCATTACGAACTATTTGAATAGGTCAGTAAATTACAATTCGTAATCACAAGTATTGGCAATACCACCGAAGTGCGCGCAAGTATTGTTAGTAAACGAACCTTTTCACCAGATTTAGACTCTTGATTTCAAGTAACATACATACTCTTATGTAATCTCACATGAAAGTTAAGCGTGTTACCAAGTAGAACAGATAAGTATATTTTATTTACTATCAAAATAAATGGCACTTACGTGTCCTTCTCACATGTGCCAGGGTTTGGGCTGAAAAACATCTGGTGTCCCCATGGTTGGGCTCGCCTTATATTGGTAGGGTGTATCTTGGCCGGGGAGTAGTTATTAGATGAGCCCAGACCTTTTGATAACTTCTGTCTTTAATGTATTCTCTGCAATTTACGTGTTCTTGAAGTAAATTTAAATATATTATGTGCATACTATGTTGCTATCAATAAACCTATATTTATTTATTTATTACGTGTTAACATAAGTTGTGTCCGTTCTTTTTTTTTTCAAATTTAAAAACGAGCACCAAAAGTAAAACAAAATGGTAAAGGCTATACGTTATTCGAAAGAAAACTTCCTGTTCCACAATAAATTGTGTTTGCTTTTACGTTACATGTATTATTTTATTTGATTACAATCCTTGAAAATGGAATGTCAAGTAGACGAAAGTGAGCATTTTCGACACCTCCTTCTGTTCGCGTTCAGTCGAGGGAATAAAGCTGCCAAAGCTGCTCACGATTTTTGCGAAGTGTACGGTGAAGATGCTATGAATGAAAGGACAACTTGTTGATGATTTTTCCTTCAATAATGACGTCGAATTGCGGACATGGTTGGACGAATTCCTCGAGTAAAGACCGGATGGTTTTTATCGCACAGGCATTGAAAAATTTGTGTAGAACGTTGGCAAGAAGTTGTAAATAATGAAGGAGAATACATTATTGACTTATTTGTTGTAAAATAATGACGAAGAACAAATTATTGACTAATTTGTTGTCATTTTTTTTTGTTGTGTCCTCTTGTTCTCTTCATTTGGAAAAAAAAACAGACACAACTTATTTTAACACCCAATATATAACAGAAATAATTGTAAAACGAAAGATAAAGCACCAACACAAAATAGTGGTTTAAGATATGTGTTCAAATTCAAAGGACACTTTAACATATAAAGCGTAGTTTAGAGAAAATAAAGTTATAATTATTTTTCATTTTCCGTGTTGTACTTGATAATTTCATATATAATATTTTGAAAGATACATTAGTTATTTTATGTATCATACATTGGACCCCCTCCGTGGTTTCGTTGATCAGACATATGTCTTCTGACCCATAGGTTGCGGGTTTAAATCCCGCTGGGATCTTGATTAAAAAAAAAGATTTTTTCAGTCTGACTTACATTTACGGCCTCATAAACATATTTTTGGTTAGTCGTTAAAAAAATCCACATGGAAACCACCCCACAATGCTGCACTATATTTAACCCTTCCCTTACGGTGATAAAATTGAAACGCGCGCTCCGGTGTTGGGAAGTGAGTATGCGATAAAAAATTAGCGATTTTAAATCGGAAAAATAAGAACATTCATAGATAATCCCCTTAATTAATTATAATTGAAGTTAAAAATTATAATAATTGAGATTTATTTGCTGAAAACATTAAAAAACCATCTGGCAATGCTCACGGAACGGGCGTAGATCTGGTCTCGTTGCCAGCTCAACAGCTACTGCGGCGCGGCAGGGTTGGTGGCTAACTCGGGCGTGGCTTACACTTGCGAGGTTGAGACAATTGAGCTCCTCGCTATTCAGTGACGTATGCAAAAGTGAGATGCGAATATAGTGTCGCGCTTCCCGCATACTCTTCACCTATGGTCAAGACCCAAGATCGAGGCACTCACAGCGTTTAAATGCGAATTTGTTTCCGATATTCACGAAATACTTACGATGTAGTCGATAAATTCTGATTATTATTAATATTATTTTTTAAATCAATGCGTAAATATATTATGGAGGAATATCTAAAATCTTAACCTTGTATTTATTATATTTATAGAGATATTGATGGTTATTTGAAGCAACGTGTAGAAGATACCCAACACAGGGAAGGAAAGGTTAATGAAAGTTTTATACATAATTCGATCGGGCGCTGCTATAGCTGCAAGACATGATTTGTTTATTAATTGTGTGTTCAACATCCGAGCTAGAACGTCCTTGAGGAGAGTACACATTAATCGGTGCTATATAAATTGTCATTTTATTGTATTATGTCCTGAAATTTGTTGTCAATATAAATATAAAGTGTCTTAAAAATAGCAATGATAACAAGCCAATATAACAATGATAGGGTTTGACTTTAAATCATTATGCCAACTGTATCAAGGAGTTCATCTTTATTAAGAAACAGTACTAAACATAACGATATTTAGCCAAAAACACTTTATTTTTTGTAAATTATTGTAATTTTTTTACGCGACATTAAGAAAGTTCCAAATTGAATTACATCCGTCTCAGCGACCGTCCGCCTCTGTTTCTACTGAGGTGTGAAATTTACAATTTTAATTTTAAATTAGCCCTGAAAAATAAAAGTGACCTTCGGGATTATGCTTTCAGGACACGACCAAACCGGGTAAGGCTTTATTTTCAGCTCTGAAATATTCTTGAAAAGTTAATCAGGAAATAAGTGCTTGATTTATATCTAAATCTGAAAAAAAATATGTCCAATTTCAAACAATCAATTCCGTATCGAATTCTAATAAATTTTTCCAAATACTTTAATATAATCTTTATTGAATGAATCATCCTTTATTGAATGAATCATCCATTTCTTTATTAATTATTATTATTATTCAGTCTTATTTAAATATGATAAAGAAATACATTGGAATAAGTTACAAGGAATAAGTAACATTGGAATAAGTATGGGCTGAAAAACATCTGGTGTCCCCGTGGCTGGGTTCGCCCTATATTGGTGGGGTGTATTTTGGCCGAGGGGATGCTATTAGATGAGCCCAGACCTTTTGATAGCTTCTGTGTCTGATGTATTGTCTGCAATTTATGTGTTTTAGAAGTGTTATTCAGGTGTGATCTTGTACATACTATGTTGCTGTCAATAAACCTAATATTTATTTATTTATTTAATTTAAAGAGATACACTTCTCTCTTCATGTTAAATTGTTATGTTCAGATACCGCAGACCTCTTGGCCGATTAACTTGGAAATCAGAATTTAAGTTAACCAGCTTATCATTCATACATATATACCATTACGTTATTTCCCTGTCGAAGTAGGCAAAGAGAACAGATCGCCGGATTATATCATCTTGACATATTGTACATTCTTCGCTTCTTCTACATCAATTAACCTTTTCACACAACCACCACGACTTTCACTCAGATTCGCACTATATAAATGTATGTCCTTTTGTCATTAAAAAGAACATTAAAAAACAAACTTAAGAATTATATTTATTTATTTTACACATGACAAGAAATATTCATTATTTGTGAAAAAAAAACGACAGGTAATTTAATTTGGATACAAAATTTTAATATATCTGGGTTTGTTGCCTTTCATTTGTCGTGTCCCCAGTACACTAGGTTTTTGCCTGTATCTCACTGAGGACATATAGCATGAAAAAATGAATCGACACTTCTTTCCGATTTTGGATTATATAAAACCCCGTTGCACATTCTCATCAACCTGACAAACAGTAACACTCAATTACATATGTATACATCACGCAAAATCAAACTCCTCACACTTCATCACTCCAGACAGACGAAAAACATTCATTCCACAATATACCACACACAAATATAAAACAAACAAAAAAATAAGTGTATATAAAAATATAAATATAAAAAAACAAAAAACACCACACTCAAGAGCTCAAAAAAATGCCTTCCACAAGTCATTCCTCTTGCAAGCCCAAGTATTCAAACTTATATGTTGTTTATAGTTAAGGCATTAACGTTGTGGAGGTTTAAAGACATTGTAATTTATTTTTAACAAACACTGTTTATTCCACTTTTTTATGACGGTATAACCCTACCGGTTTCAAGGCTTTCACCTCATCTTCAAGGGAGCGCAAACAAGACTAAATACTGTTCGAACTGGTACCGATATAGACACTTCAACGTTTGGAGGCGGGGGGGGGGGGGGGGTGAGGAAGGCTAGGGATAATTTCAGCCAAGAGCGGGGAGATTTTGGGGAAATAACTATTCAACAGATGCTCCGATCGGTATACTGACTTAGAAATTTCTAGGGCCTCCAATCTGTCCAATTTATTTCCGTTGCCGCTAATATGTAAGAATTTGGCATCATCGATAGAAAAAGTATGATTCTCACGGTGACAATGATTAGTCATTTCAGAATAAATTAGAGGATTTGTTAAGGCAGATTGGTGTTCACGAAATCTCTTTTCAAAAGATCTTCCTGTCTTTCCTATATAGAAATTATCACAGTCAGCACATAAAAGTTTATACACACCACTGTTGCTAAGTATTCCATTTTTGCCTTTCCCATTAAATAAGAGTTTCCGGAGATTAAAGTTAGTGTAAAAAGCTGGCTTTATGTAACTTGGAATATTTTTGGTTATTTCATTTGATATATTTTTTATAAATAGGACTTTTCTCCATTTATAGGTATGCTTATAGGTGTCGTTAAATATATAATATTTTATAAGTTTTTTTTTTGTTTTGTTTTTTAAAAGTGAATCAATGAAGCTACAAATAATGGCTATCCTGGAAGCCATTATTTGTAGCCTCATTGACTATGTTTGAGCAATAGAACAGCATTTATGACTTGATGTATGAATGTGGATAAGGCAAGAGATGTGTGCGTGTATAAAAATGTTGTTTTTTTCGAAAATTATGTGTATATCTTGTCATGTGTAAAATAAATAAACAAAAAATAAAATAAATTAGCACCGTGTTTATTGTTGGATGTGTGGACGGTGTGGGATGAAAAACGTATAATATCCTTGCGGCCGAGGTCGCCTCCTATTGGTGCTGGTGTATTTCGACTGGGATTTGAGGATTTTGTGAGAGGAGTTCAGATCTTTTGATAGCTTTTCTTTAAAAGTTTTTTTTTTGTTAAACCTTTATTTATTTATTATAAATGGCCATATCTTGAAAATAACTTAAATGTGATTATAGCATCTAAAGCTTGGCTCGAGTGAATCACCAGTCTATGCCTCCGGATCCCAAAGTGTTGGATAAGTTATAGCATTATGAGACGGTTCATTCTACGATTTGCATAAAGAGCTTACCAGTGCTTAGCGGGTCGGATTAACCAACCCCTAGGGCCGGATGGTGGCCTTCGGACCGTATGTTGAACAGCTCTGATGAACAATATGTAATGATTTATTAAAGGTTTTGGCTTTTTTACTTTGCGGTATTCCATGTTAGAATATTGAACAGTATATTATTTTGTTATTCCACTAATTGCAAAAGTCCCAGAAAAAATTAAGCCCTGCAAATTACACCCTTAGTAGTATAGGTATAAATATTTTTAACGCCAGTGACAAAGGTAGATAAACTATAAAAGAGTGGCGTTTATATTTCAAAGATAATAGTCAAAGTTTAACATACGTTAAAAGAATTATATAAAACAATTAATTCAGAAATATTTGAGGTACAAAAAGTATAAGCCAAAACAAAAAGTATAAGCCAAAACAAAAAGTATAACCCAAAACAAAAAAAAAAAACAATAAATACCCAAAGATCGCAAAAAACTTCCTCTCTCTTCTCCATTTTTACTTTGAGGCAGTAGAATATGTTATAATTCATTCATACATAGTTTATGACACAATTCACATACTGTCACTATAGTATAGAATCAAATAATATAGACCTAAAACTGAGAATACTCCTCATCAAGACCTATGTATGGAGTATCTTGATGTACGGCTGCGAGACATGGTGCCTATCCGAAAGAGATAGACGAAGACTAGAGGCTTTTGAGATGTGGTCCTATAGAAGACTATTGGGAATTTCCTGGAGAGACCGCATCACAAATGAAGAGGTTCTCCAACGAATCGAAGGAGGAAGGCACCTGCTCAGGATCCTGTCCGAAAGGCGTGCAAGATGGATCGGTCATATAATACGACAAGAGGGCCTCTTGCATGCCATAATGGAGGGTATGACCGAGGGGACAAACTCTAGGGGACGCCCACGCCGAGAGTACCTGGAGGACCTGTTGGTGGACGTGCGCTGCTCAACATATACAGACTTAAAGAGAGCCGCACAGGACAGGGGGGAATGGAGGAGAAGAGTTGAAATTGCTGCAAACCAGTCTTAGGACTGCAACCACGGAAAAACTGTCGCTCCCTAATATCTCATCGAAAATATTAAGTGTCTTTCCGATCATGGACTTACATTTCACTCAAAGAGATTATTCATTGATTCAAATTAGAGTGTTTGAGGTCGATAGATTCAGATACCATTTTATCAGGTGGGTTTAGTGTCAGGTGGCAATCCCTTAGAGCCAACCAGACAAAAGTATATAAAAATATTCAAATAAAGGTCTTTCAAATTGAGCGGTTTTTTTAATTCAATTTATTTTATTTTGAATAAAACACACAATTTTCTTTGATTTAAAAAAAACTTTTTATTGGTCATTGACGTATAATGTATGACATTTTTGATAAACATAAAAAATGTCCACCTCTTGCAGCTCCACAGATTTCCACTCTTTTATCAAAATTTTCGATGATATTTGGCAAAATTGCGGTTCTAAACTCACCAATAACGCGAATAATTTCATCATTCAGCTAAGGAATTGATTGGGGTCATTTTTATAGACCTGACTTTTCACGTAACCAAAAAAATAGTCCAACGGTGTCAGATCACATGATCTTGGTGGCCAATTAACATCACCGTTTCCGGAGATTACAATACAAAAAATAATTCAACAATTTGAACGCGTTGTTGTATTGTATACGACTCAATTTTTATAAATGTCATACATTACACTTTTCAAATGCCACAAGACTCAGGCAAGTTCGCGACTCCATCTGTGTTTAATCCAAGAATTAAAAAAAAAACGTTCGATTCGAAATACCCTTAATTATTTATCGTTACAAAATTCCCACCATTAACAAATTGGTCCGCGGAACGAATTATTCATAATTGGAACGATTAAAAACATATTTAAGATTGACGTTAAAACAACACAAACTTAACGCATCAGCCATATTATCAACAGAATCAGACCTGAGAGTGAATATGGACTCCAATAACGTTTCCAATGCCTTCATTGAGAAGAAAATAAGATGTAAACTGTAATGGTTTATTGCGTGGCGTGAAATAAATCATCATTCGAAACAAAAAGAGTACTCGTTTTTTAAATTACGTATTGGGAAAAAGGATGGGGAAGAGCGCTAGCTGTAAACTGCCTAGGGGCGCCGTCTATATAACAAACTCGGCACTGTCTGAAAGTGTATAATTGGTTTATTGTGGGCAAGCTATAACTTTTTAAAATTTTGAACTTTAATCAGTTCTATTTGCCCCTATTGTAACTTTTACTTCCATTTAGATTAATCCGCAGATCACATTTTGTATCACTGCGATATAAATTGAGCCAATACTTTCCAAAGGGATCTCCTTTCAGTTTTACATAGGTACATTGTTGAGTCAATACTTTCCAAAGGGATCTCCTTTCAGTTTTACATAGGTACATTGTTGAGTCAATACTTTCCAAAGGGATCTCCTTTCAGTTTTACATAGGTACATTGTTGAGTCAATACTTTCCAAAGGGATCTCCTTTCAGTTTTACATAGGTACATTGTTGAGTCAATACTTTCCAAAGGGATCTCCTTTCAGTTTTACATAGGTACATTGTTGAGTCAATACTTTCCAAAGGGATCTCCTTTCAGTTTTACATAGGTGCATTGTTGACTACTTAAATTTAGTTAGAACACATAGGGTATTTTTGTAGCCATCTTAGTTTTCTGCGAAAGTACTAGCAACTTGTTGGGCTGTTTGAATTCCAGGCTTTAACCTAATTTATAAGTATATTTATAGCGCTACTTGCACTTTACCCTTTCCCATGACGGTACACCTTTACAACGTGTCGTCGCTACTATTCTTTTCACATTCAGGTCTTTCACTATCAGAGGTGGGGTCTCTTTGGGCCAACCCTTATTCGTTAATAAGTAAGATTGCGTTTATAATAAATAATGATTTCGATCTCATATATATTTATTCAACACTTTTATTGCAAAAACAATCTGGCGGGTTTATTGTCAGGCGGCTATCTCTTCCAACCAATTAGACAAAAGTAAAGGAAGCAAGTTACATGGTCGTGTAAATCATTCAAATGACTATTCATACCCACGAAATCCTTAAATATATACGTGAGCATATGCCCACAAAGACGGACAATCACCCGAACATTCCTTTTTATATAAAGTGTGATATCTAAGAAAAAAAAAGGAAGGGATAGTGGACAGGAAAGGAAAAAAAATTAGGAATGAAACACGTTATTTTACTGACTAGATATTAAAAGTTTTTTCAGTCGCCTCTTAAAGCATGCCAAGGACGGAGCGAGTCTTATATTGGTGTGTAACTGATTCTAGAATCTCACTGCATGGTACATCGATATGGACTGAGGTTTAATTTGTTCACTTAACAGTGAAGGTAGTGATGGGGTTAAACTGAACTGAAACTGTTGAACCTTATCAAGGGTAGTTCTGACAGATTTAACCTAAAATTAATCTAATTAAAGCTATAATACTATCGCAGGTTCAATCTTTAGCCTGCATAATCTAATAAGCGCTATATTTTGTTGCTTAGTTTTGCTTATTGAATTTATATTAAGTAATTTATAAATACATTAAGATATTCTTCGTTGTAATCTCATTGCCGGAGAACGTGACCTACAAATTGTTAAGCATATTCGTGTGGTTAACCCTTCCCTTACGGTGATAAAAATGAAACGCGTGTTCCGGTGTTGGGTAGTGAGTACGCGATCAAAAATTAGCGATTTTAAATCGGAAAAATAAGAACATTCATAAATAATCCCCTTAATTAATTATAATTGAAGTTAAAAATTATAATAATTGAGATTTATTTGCTGAAAACATTAAAAAACCATCTGGCACCGCTCACGGAACGGGCGTAGGTCTAATCTCGCTGCCAGCTCAACAGCTACTGCAGCGCGGCAGGGTTGGGGGCTAACTCGGGCGTCGCTTACACTTGCGAGGTGGAGACAATTACGCTCCTCGCTATTCAGTGACGTATGCAAAAGTGAGATGCGAATATAGTGTCGCGCTTCTCACATACTTATCACCTATCGTCAAGACCCAAGATCGAGGCACTCACAGAGTTTAAATGCGAATTTGTTTCCGATATTCAGAAAATACTTACGATGTAGTCGATAAATTCTGATTATTATTAATATTATTTTTTAAATCAATGCGTAAATATATAATGGAGGAATACCTGGAATCTTAACCTTGTATTTATTATATTTATAGAGATATTGATGGTTATTTTAAGCAACGTGTAGAAGATACCCAACACCGGGAAGGAAAGGTTAACTTGGATAAAATACTGCAGCGGTTTCCCATTTTCTTGTTCACAATAGTTAATGTTATAGGAATTATTCACCATAGTAAATATTATATAAATGTACATATATTATATTTTGCAAGTCTTGTTGCCAACACACAGTATTTTGAGGTGTAGCACTAGGTCCGAGAGGAAATTTGAAATTGTGAATGTTACGTTGGAGCGGGAGTGTTTGAAGAATTAGTAGAGAGGATTCGGAAAACATAATAAGCAGAAGTGATTAACATCTGTATCCCAGCATTAAGTATGTTACTTGGATGTAACAAACGAACAGCTGGACTAATTACGGCGTCTCCAAAATGTGTGCCTAAGATTAATTTTCCACCTACGTAAGTACGATCATATAGCTTCATACCAGAAGGCATTGAACTGGTTGAATGTTAGAAATAGACACCAAATTCACATACTGTCTCTATTGTATAATATCCTTAACTGTCCCACCGCACCCTCTTATCTCGCCGAAAATTTTCAGCGTCTTTCCAATCATGGATTAGCGCTACACTCAAACATAGATTGTTTATTGGCCTTTCCAGTTCACCGCTCCTCTTTCTTTACGTCGTCCTTTACTGTCCATGCAGTGAGACTCTGGAATCAGTTACAAACCAATATAAGACTCGCTCCGTCCTTGGCATGCTTTAAGAAGCGACTGAAAAAGCTCTTAATTTCTAGTCAGTAAAATAGCGTGTTTTATTCCTGATTTTTCTTTTCCTTTCCTCTCCACCATCCCTTCCTTTCCTTTTGATTTATGATATCTCACTTTATATGAAAAATAATGTTCGGGTGATTGTCCGTCTTTGTGGGGTTCGTGGGCATGTGCTTACGTATGTGTTTATGGATTTCGTGGGGATGGATAGTCATTTGAATGATTTATGCGACCACGTAACTTGCTTCATTTACTTTTGTCTGGTTGGTTGGAAGAAATTGCCGCCAGGCAAGAAACCCGCCAGATTGTATTTGCAATAAAAGTGTTAAATAAATAAATAATTTTGCCTGCGGGCCCACGCTGTTTCCGGGGTGTAACCGTTGTCCGTAGACTGAAAATTACTTGGAACTAAAAGTGAAAAGTTCGAGTTGTCGGCAGACTAGGGCTGACTACTTTCTAGGCAACCCTAGTCTCGCTAGTACTATCCATAAGACACTACCATTAAATTACTTGGAACTAAAAGTGAAAAGTTCGAGTTGTCGGCAGACTAGGGCTGACCACTTTCTAGCCCTGAGAGATCGGCGCACTGCTATAGCAGTGGAAGAAATTTGTTCTACCCTTGTATTCTAAATAAATATCATTCATTTAGAATACAAGGGTACATATTCTAAAATATATTTATGTTGTAAAAATATATTTTTTTTGTTTTTTTGTTGTTTAAAATAAATATTTATCACGAACGTCCGAATCGTAAATATATCTCAGCACTAGATAGACAATAATATTTTTTTCTCGTAGCGCTCTCAGGGCTAGGCAACCCTAGTCTCGCTAGTACTATCCATAAGACACTACCATTAAATTACTTGGAACTAAAAGTGAAAAGTTCGAGTTGTCGGCAGACTAGGGCTGACTACTTTCTAGGCAACGCTAGTCTCGCTAGTACTATCCATAAGACGCTACCGATAAACATCTCGTCATACCCTATATTAAGATGAAACATTTTTAAAACAAGTTAGGTTACAAATTCGTCTGGAATCGAGCCAAGAACGTTTGCTTGATAGCGTAGTTCCCATTTTAATATTTAACCACGGTACTGACACCATCAATCACAAATTTGAAATATAGTCTCCGTAATAACTTCTCACTTTTTTATAAAATAAATCTCAAAGGAGTAAAAACAAACACGCGTTGTTAATAAACCCACAAAAAACGCGACGCCGTTTGCTTCTCTGGTTCCCGTTTGAAAAATTTCTTATTTTTCTTACAATAGCCCTAAGGCCTGGCCTTTTTGTCATTAAAGTCAAATTTTGTTTCCGGTAAGAAATTTAAGATTAAAAGAGAAATATTCCTTTGAATATTAATCATACTCATCATTAAGACCCCGATGTCAGCAAGATAAACGTTGTATATAGCATCTAAACATCTTATTTTGAAAAGAATCTTGAT